>JAJPUD010001873.1:110370-167429 GCA_023553655.1 Myrmecobius fasciatus
TTTTTTTTAAATAATAAGCCCAATTCGTTAATGTTTTCTTTCTCTATTTTATGCAAGTAAGCATCTAGAGATATAAAATTGCCCCTTATAACTGCTTTGGCCGTATCTCACAAATTTTGGTATGTTGTCTCCTTATTGTCTTTCTCCTGGATGAAATTATTGATTGTGTCTATGATTTGCTCTTTCACCCATTGATTCTTCAGGATTAGATTATTTAATTTCCAATTAACTTTTGGTCTATTTTCTCCTGCCCTTATATTGCATGTGATTTTTATTGCATCATGATCTGAAAAAGATGCATTTACTACTTCTGCCTTTCTGCATTTGATTTTGAGGTTTTTATGCCCTAACATATGGTCAATTTTTGTATAGGTTCCATGGACTGCTGAGAAAAAAGTAAACTCCCTACTGTCTCCATTCAACTTTCTCCATAGATCTATCATACCTAAATTTTCTAACAATTGGTTTATCTCCCTAGTTTCTTTCTTGTTTATTTTGTGGTTTGATTTGTCTAATTCTGAGAGAGCGAAGTTGAGATCCCCTACTAGTATAGTTTGGCTGTCTATTTCTTTTTGCATCTCTCTTGATTTCTCCCCTAGGAATTTGGATGCTATTGCACTTGCTGTGTATATATTTAGTATTGATATTGCTACATTATCTATGGTACCCTTTAATAAAATATAGTTTCCTTCCTTATCTCTTTTGATTAGATCTATCTTGGCTTTTACTTGATCTGAGATAAGGATTGCTACCCCTGCTTTTTTGTGTTCACCTGAAGCATAATATTTTCTGCTCCAGCCTTTTACCTTCATCCTATATGTGTCACTATGTTTTAGATGTGTTTCTTGTAGACAACATACTGTGGGGTTCTGGTTTTTAATCCAGTCTGAGATCTGCTTCCGCTTTATGGGAGAGTTCATCCCATTCACATTCACAGTTAGAATAACTAATTCTTTATTTCCTGCCTTCTTATTTACCCAAATTATGTTTTCCCCTTTCCTTTCCCCTTTTTCCCTTCCCCCCTCCTCAGTACTTTGCTTTTGATGACCCCCTCCCCCAAACAATACTCCACCCTTTAGATCCCCTCCCCCTGTTTTTACTCCTTTCCCCTGATTCTTCTATTTTCCCTTCTATTAGTTTATCCCTTTCTTTTCCTCCTTTCCCTCCCACTTCCCTCTAGCAACAGACAAGTTTCTGTGTGAAATCAAGTGTCTCATATACACTTTTAGACCCCAACCTGATGAGAGTAAGATTTACATAATGCTCATCTCCCTCCCCTCTTTCTCTCAATTATATTAGGTTTTCTTTGCCTCTTCAAGAGATTTTACCTTGTTTTTACCTCCTTTTTTTTTTTAGATTTTATTTTACCACTTTTTCCCTCTTTTCCCCAGGATAACAACCTTTCCCCGTCTAGTTCTCTTTTTCATATTATCAAAGTAATATCTAGTTAATTATACCCCCAAACTTTAAGTATCCCCATAGTAGAAATAAAGTTCTCAAGAGTCCTTTCCTTTTTACCTTTTTATGCATCTCTTGAGTTCTGTGTTTGGATGTCGAATTTTTTGTTCAGATCTGGTCTTTTCATTAGAAATAGGTGAAATTCACCTATATCATTGAATGACCATCTTCTTCCCTGGAGGATAATGCTCATTCTAGCTGGATAGGTTATTCTTGGCTGTAATCCAAGTTCCTTTGCCCTTCGGAATATCTGGTTCCAGGCCCTTCGATCCTTCAACTTGGAGGCTGACAGATCCTATGTAATTCTAATCATTGATCCTCGGTATTTGAATTGTTTCTTTCTAGCTGCTAGCAGGATCTGTTTCTTGGTGGTATAGTCCTGAAATTTAGCCACGATATTCCTTGGGGTCTTAATTTTGGGGTCTCTTTCAGGAGGTGATCGGTGAATTCTTTCAATGGTGATTTTGCCTTCTGATTCTACAATCTCAGGGTAGTTTTCTTTCAGGATTTCCTGGAAGATACTGTTTAGATTCTTTTTTTCATCATGGCTTTCAAGAAGTCAAATAATCCTTAGATTGTCTCTCCTAGATCTATTTTCCAAGTCAGTTGTTTTTCCTTGGAGATATTTCATATTTTTTTCTAATTTTTCATTTTTTTTTGTTTTTGTTTGACTGATTCTTGAAGTCTTATTGAGTCATTCACTTGCATTTGTTCAATTCTTATTTTTAAAGTATTGTTTTCTTCAGTTACCTTTTTAAGCTCCTTTTGTAACTGGCCAATTTGTTCATTGCACTCTTTTTTCACTTCACTAATTTTATTTTTCAATAAATTGGTGTCTTTATCATATCTCTTTTGGAGAGCTTCTTGCACTGATTTCAGTTTATTTTCCCATTTATCCTCCAGCTCTCTTTTGAGATTCTGTATGCAATCTTCCAGAAAGCCCTTTTGAAAAGGGGACCAGTGATGGTCCTTAATAACATCCTCTGAAGTTTTGTCTAAAGGAACCTCAGGATCTGGGGTCAGCTCTTCTCTGTCTCGATAAAAGCTGTCTATGGTGAGAGCTCTCTTTTGCTTCTTCATTTTTTTCTTTTGAGACAGCGTGTATATCTCTTTAAGGTTTGGAAAAACCGTGGCTAAAGCTTTTTGCCCTGGGGCAATTTGTCGAATTAATTTAAGGTGCTGGGCCGGTGGGGGCTAGGACTAAGTCCAAATTACTCCTTAAACAAGGCAAGTCTGCCAGAACACCTGCCCCCAATCCGGGGAGAGTGTCCAGAGTGCCTCAGATAAACTCCAGGTGTTTGGAGTTTGGAGTTTTTGCCACAATTAGCTGAGTCCCGCCCTCACTTCCGGCCTACACCACTCTTTATCCCTCTGTCTGAGTTAGAAAAACCTGATGTGAAGTTCTTCAGAGATATCAGCAAGCAGTATCCAAGTATTTCTGAGTTCGTTGACTTGAAGATCAGTTCAGAGGCTTATTTTATTGTTGATTTGAAAGAAGATCGGAGGAGACACAGAGAGTCACGTTTTCACTCCACCATCTTGGCTCCGCCCCCCCAAAATGAATATTATGAGCCACAATTTAGTCATATCAAAAAGGATGTTGAAGTTACTTGAAAAGGTAACATTTAAGAAGCTTTATGTGACGGTTAAGTAAAAGATTATGTCATCCTGAGGAATTATTTTTCCAGTTAGATAATGTGTTTTACACTATACCAGATAATTTTCTCTCTGTTTTCTGCAATGATGGAAATATATTATGTAAATATAGATAAGTCAAACTTTTGCATATCCACAATCAGAGAATATAAGACACATTTCTTTCTTTTCTAACTGCCATTATTTTCACATAACATTTGACTGAATTTAGATAATCCAAACAATCAGAATAAAAGAGAATAACAAGAGAAGAAAGATAGTATCTCATATAAATAATACATAGATAAAATAATGATCCTAAATCATAGAGAGAATCTGAGGTGGAAATAAGGAAACGAACTTGGTTATGTCATTTAAAAGGGGAGATTTCAGGGTGACACCTTTAGCAATAATGATCAGTCGAGTAAGATTCTTTGTCAAATGCTTTTCCAAAATAATAACGAGCATGGATTCAAGGCTTTCCTGCAATGGAATTATGAAGCTAGAGTGACTGAGAAGAGAATGCTGGGCAGACCTTTATTTGAGTCAAAGGTCAATTGTATTGATCATTAGCAGAATAGTCATAAAAGATGAAAGCTGAAGGTGAGTATGAAACCAGGAGATAATTCTTTAGGAAGAAGGAATAGAGTAAAATCCATATACTTAATAGCTAGATATTTATACTAAGTCTATAATCTGGCATGTATGAGGAAGGAACCAGTAGGAGTCCAAAGAAAGTTCAGTCAGCTTTTAGTGATTTTTGCAAGAGTGAAATAGATAGTGAGAAGTATTATATGGAGAAATTTCCTGTTCAAAATACACTTGGGGGCATTTTCTACACATCTAATACAATAAAAATAGTGTTGTTTTAAACAGTAAAGGTAATCTGTTATTTTTTTTTATTATTTTTTTGCTGAGGCAATTGGGGTTAAGTGACTTGCCCAGGGTCACACAGATAGGAAATGTTAAGTGTCTGAGACCAGATTTGAACTCAGGTCCTCCTGACTTCAGGGCTGGTACTCTATCTACTACACCAACTATTATGTTACTTTTATTTAATCATGAATATAACAGATGTGAATGCAACAGGGATAGGTTGGGTTCTACCCTCAGTTTATTCTGGATTCATGCTTTGGCTGCCAACTTCTCAAAAATATACTGGCCTTCTATAAAATTTTAAAAAGATTTTCCCCCATCTTTAAGCAAATTACTATATTGTTAGAATTCTAAGTTTTTCAAATCTACAATTTACAGTACCATAATGCCACCAAAATATAGGACAGATTAACATATAACTTTGATTTCATCAAGTTGATCTTCACTTTATGACCCTATCAATCTTGCAAAATTACTGATAATCTTGCCCATATTATCTAAAGCTAATGGTTTCCCAGAGATACAGAAGCATATTATAAAAATAGTTTCCATTTCCCCATTATATTTTAGTCCATAGATTGATGGACCTCATTGTATCATTGTGCTTTACTCCATTGATGCTAACAAAAAAGCTTCCCAGCACTCTACCATCTCCGACTCAACTGGTCATACCATCGTGAAATACCCTTGTTCAGTCATTCCAGTCTTGTCTGAGTCTTTATGACCGCATCTGGGTTTTCTTGGCAAAGACACTGAAGTACTTTTTCCATTTCCTTATCCATCTCCTTTTACAAATGAGGAACTGAGGCAAACAGGGTTAAACTGACTTGCCCAGGGTCACACAATAAATAAATATTCCTAGAAACTCAACAAATATCTCTGGAACATCAAATGTTCTTATGAGCTGTCAGAGTTCTGACTTCCTTACATGGTCAAATCAACATTTTGAGAAGTTGATGAACATGATATCTCAATAATGGTGCCATTTCCAGCAATTCTATAATGTAGGAATGACAAGTTCAGATCAACTTTGCTGAAGGTCTAAAAGGTTGATTTTGTAAGTCAATAATCACTAGCTAAAACTTTGCTGATGAGCTGCAAAATGCCATTAGATGATCTTATTCAACTTTTTTGTCATTTTCTTTGATAATGAGGGTGCCATTTTGGAAAACTGTAAGTTCTTTACACTTCATATTATGGGGAAACTCAATATGTTAATTATCTCCCATTCTTATACAGAAATGATATCTGAACATCCCATGTATCTTCATTACCAAGAAAGGAACTCCCTGCCCCCCAAAAAGAAAAGAAATGTGAATGGACAAGTACAGGTCTAAGACTTTCCTATTTACAAATTCTATGAGAGAATGAAACAACTGAATAGCTGCATAATTTTTAGTTTTAGGGGGAAAGATAGTAAAGCTCACTCACCAGTATTAAAGAAATTCCTTGCCCTCAATTAATGCAATTAATGACAGGATCATGGGGTCATAGATTTTGAACTAGAAAGGACCTTACAGACCATCTAGTCCAATGCCATAATTTTATACATAAGAAAACTGAAGCACAGAGATATGCTTGGCATATAGTAAATGTTTAATAAATACTTATTTGTTTACTATTATATTCAAACTCAGGTCCCTTGACCTCACATCTAGCACTTGTAGCGATTGTTATAAATCCTCAAACCATAAGGGTCATTAATAAAATTACTCTGTTCAAAATAGTTGTTAATATTCAACAACATATTTTCACAAATACTGGAAAAGGAAGAAAATCGCAACCCCTTCAAATAGGAAGAAGAGAGAAGATGGAAATAATGGCAAGAGGTAGGGAGATTTCAAATCCTGATTAAAAAGAGAGCAATAAGAATATAGAGATTGGACTTATATATAATTTAATTGTAATAAAAAATTCTTGCATGAAGTAATTCCTTCTCCCAATGCAGTTCAACACCTTTTTCTGTAATCTGTAATCTTAATGAACAGAATACTAACAAGATAAATGACTTGTCCAAGGTGAAAAAGAGTCTATATATCACAGACAAGACTTTAATTTAGGCCTTTCTTGCTTTGAAACTTGGGATGTATAAGGAGGAATTCCAAACAATGGGATAATAAATTCAAACTCTGCCAGCAGGAAAAGTCTATATATCATGGGATCATCTTCTAGAATTCTGAAGGGGACTAGAAGCATCAAAGCCTGATTCAGACTGCAACAGTAGTATAGGACTTTGCACCCTGTATATATTTAATTCTTCCATTTGACCTATGGATGGGCACACAGGCAAAAAAATGTAAGCAAGTCTTTCTCAGGCTTATTAATGAGAGTCATACTCTACTCTTTTCCTCTTTTTATTCTTAGGAATCAAGATGAGGAAGGAAGGGTTTTAGGGCACTCCTTAATTCTTCAGTCTTCCCTGGCTCCATGAAAGTCACCTTGATTTCACAACCAGCATCTTTGTATTTGACCATTCATTGCAATCTACATGCTACATGATAAAACTTATAAATGGACATTACAAAAACTCATAAAAAGCCAAATGATAGTAAAAATGCAAAAGGAAGAGAATGTTGGATATATTTCCCCCAATATGTAACCACAAGAAAGAATGGTATTAGAGGTAATAAAGAAAGAGTGAGTTGATAGCTGTACAAATTCCTTTATGTCACTGAACCTGCTTCTAATCCAAATCTCTTGGGGGCCAAGATTTTTTGCATCATGTAGACATCAATAATCAAAGTGCCTGAAAGCTGAATCCCACAATTTTTTTTATAATTTTATTTTAGAGAAAGCTATATTTAATGGGAAATACCAAATACAAGAATTGTAAGGGAAATCCTTGACTCAGCAATAAATATACAAATGCAATATAAGTCAAGCATGCAAATTATTGGGAAATTCCAAGTTCAATACAAATAAACAGCATAAAAAGATTACTAAATAATGAAAGTAGAGTTTTTAACAATAATTCTAAGATTTTAAGTTGCTCCTGTAAAAATAATGATGTGATCTATTATCAGTACTCATTGCTAGGTCTAGGTGGGCTTATCTTGACTTAAGGCAACTTGAGATTTATCATTGTCTGGAGAAAGAAAAAAAATAGAAAAAAACATAGCTGGTCATTTTAAAAGTCAGATTTTATTTCTATATTTAAATTGTACATCACCTATATTCCCTTCTTTATCTCTTTCTGTTCTCTTCCCACCCTGAAAAGCCATGCTTTACAGCAATAATAATAATGGGGGAGAAAAAAAATCTCCAAAATGAAATAATATATCTTTCAAAATCTACCACCATTCACAATGTTTCATATCCTTCATCCATTATCTCTACAAAGGAATGGGAGAAATCATCTTCTTACATCTCTTCTTTAGAGACAAGTTTCATCATTATAATTATACAATATTCAATTTCATTCAGTTTGTAGTTCTTTCAATTATATTGTTTTAATCATTATAATAATTGTTTTCCAGGATTTGTTTATTTCAATTTGGATGATTTCAAATACATGTATATCCTAACTTTCTTGATATTCATATTTATCATTTCTTACATATTTATGTAAGAAATTTATTTATTCTCCAATGAAATTGATGATTATAAGCTTTGTTTCCTGTTCTTTGTAAGAATAATAAATTCTGATGTAAATGTTTTGATGTACATGGAGTTTTTCTTTTTGTCATTGGTGTCCTTTGAGGTGCATGATTAATTGCTGCTCATGAATGAGGAGCCACTATGTCCCCTACTTTTCCATCTTCCTGAACAAAATAGAATAAAGGTATATCATCTTTTGGACAAATCTGACTTCATGATCCTAGTCATATTCCTTTTTTCAAGAATATAGGGTTTCCCCTCATTTTCTACTAGCTAGATTTCTGAGCTTCTATATATTCTGTGCCCTGACAGTGTTGAAGGCCGCTGAAAATGACTTCTTTTTCTAAGAAAGTAGTCAGTTTTTAATTAAGGGGAACTTGTCCCATTGACGTCTGTTTGAGGGTCATTCCTATACTGTCTTTAGCCAGGTAAGGGAGAGATGGATTATTTTATAATGTTTTCTCATACATCTAGAAGATGTCAGTGATTGAATATTGACAAGAATGACTAAGTTAAAAAAAAGTCTAGAAAACTTGGGAGCAGATGAGTCAGCTTCCTGATAATAAATATGCCTATAAATATATTAAAAGTGGCTGGCTAAACACCCCCAAAAATGCATAGCATAAAATGGTTCATTGAATTTCAGAGCAAGAAGAGATATTAGTGATCATTTTAGATCATCTTGTCATTGTACAGATGAGAAGACAGAAATCTATGTTAGGGCAAATGACTTGCCCAAAGTCAGACACATGGCAAGTTAGCTATGGAGATAGAACTAGAACTGGTTCCTAGTACTCTTGCCACTATAACATATATTATGTTTAATTGACTGGTACAGATGGATTTAACATCCCTATTAAAAAAAAACTGCAGAAAAGAAAAGAAAATCATTTTTGCATCCTGGAAACCTCAAAGCAATTGCCCAGAAACAAAAGGCAGAAGAGACCTTATATGCAATCAGTAATCATGAAGAAACTAATTACTTTCATCTGAGAACTTAGTAGAGCTACTAAGTTATTATATATATATTTTTTCAAAAGCCATAGTCTTTTTTTCCAATGTATCAGATATTCATTTCTTAATTATAAAGGGAATCATTAGCAACATGCTATTCAGCCTCTCACTTTGTATTCATTGTTTAGTTATAGAATTATTGAAGCAAGCTTTCTTTTCAACATTGTGAACTCAAACTACCCTTTTGTTTCTCTCACCTACTCATCTGCTTCCTTGAAGCAGCATTTACTTCACAGCCACCAAAATCCTTTTTTCCTCACATAAGTCTGAAGTCATACCTTTATATATAAAAGGTTTTGCACTGCAAATTCATTGGCCAGCTTAGATTTTTAAAAGTCGTGTATAGGAGTAGAAGGAAACTCTCTAGAAGTTTACTAGAGTCATCCAAACATCACATCATTTGTCAAAGCAGAACAATGTTAAGACCTTATTTCTAAGTCCCAACTAGCTTTTGAAAAGCTCTGTGACTCTGGACAGCCTCCCATCTTTAGCCCTCTGTTTTCTTATTCATACCTTGAGTCTTCTTGGACAATCAGTTATAATACACTTGTACTCTATTGTCCATGATTCTGTGATGTTGTCTCCTACTAGTTTGAATACTAAAGTAGACTATGTGAAGAGTAATCACAATTACAAGAGTAATGTTTCTACTATATAGAAGTTAGTCACCAAGAAGCTGCTATGAAGAAAGCCCGAGTATTATAGAATCACAGAAGCTCAGAGGTGTAAGAGACCTTGAGGCCATTTAAGATGGAATGCCAAGTTCAAAGACCAATAGCTGGCTGATTTGACTGGAATAAATGTGTAAAGAGGTTTATTGTGAAATAATTCTGGAAAGACAGTTTGGAGACAGATGGTAGAGGGGCTTTAGATGCTAATCAGAGGAGTTTGTAATTTGTCTTGGAAACAATAGGAAATCCCTGAAATTTTTAAGAGGAATTATATGGAAATATCTGTGATCTAGAATGATCATTTTGGCAACCAGAAGAGGATGGATGAAAAAATCAAGGGTATAGACATGAGAAGAAATCTATTGATAAAATGCAATTAGAAAGGCAATAAAGGCATGTGAGCAGCCATAAGGAAACAGATTGAGAGAGGTGAAGATATAATGTCAAAAAGACTCAAAACAATGGGTTGAATTTGAGGGATGAGAAAGATTACCCATTCTCTTTGCATTCTTTTCCTCATCCTCAAGCATTCCTTGTTAATTTACTCTTCTCAACAACCTTAAAATCCTTCATTTGATCCTCTCACCTATCACCATTCTGATAAATTTCTCCCTTCTTTGCTCAGAATACTAGAAAAGGTTCCCTGCAGTCTTCATCTTAACTTTCCACTTCCAACTCACTTCTTTTATAATTTCCAACATCTGGGAACTGATCCAACCATTCTAGAAAGCAATATGGAACTATACCCAAAGGTCTATCAAACTATACATACTCTTTGATAAATCAATGTCTCTACTGGATCTGTATTCCAAAGAGGTCATAAAAAGACAAAAGGACCCACATGTGCAAATATATTTGTAGCACTCCTTATTGTAGGCAAGGAATTGGAAATTGAGTAGATACCAACAATGGCTGAATAAGTTATAGTAGGTGAATGTTATGGAATATTATTGTTCTATAAGAAATGATCAGAAGGATGGTTTCATAAAGGCCTGGAGAAACTTACATGAACTGATGCCAAGTGAACTGAGCAGAAGCAGGAGAAGATTGCACAAAGCAACAACAAGAGTATAAGATGATCAATTCTGTTGGACATGGCTCTTTTCAACAGTGAGGTGATTCAGGCCAGTTCCAATGGTTTTGCAATGGAGAGAGCCATCTGCATCCAGAAAGAAGACTGTGGGAACTGAGTGTGGATCACAATATAATATTTTCACTTTTTGTTGTTGCTGTTGTTTGCTTGCATTTTGTTTTCTTTTTCATTTTTCCTGTTTTAATTGATTTTTTCTTGTGCAGCATGATAATTGTGGAAATATGCATAGAATTGCACATGTTTAACATATTGCATTATTTACCATCAGGAGAAGGGATGGGAAGAAGAGAGGGAGAAAAAAAAGAATACAAAGTTTTTTCAAGGGTGAATGTTGAAAACTATCTATGCATGTGTTTTGAAAATAAAAAGCTTTATAAAAATAAAATTAAATAAAATTTCCATCTCCAAAATCTTCCATTTCTAACATTGAACCAGAATTACTCTCTTGGATTTTCTTAAACGTTAAATCTAATGGCTATATCAATGGTAACTATTATTGTTAGTCAATATCAAATTCACCATCTACTTCCTTAAAAAAAAAACTTGGTACACTGCTGTATCTATCATTACTTTACCATTTTTATCATTCTTTCAAAGATCACTGACAATGAAACTACAAACAGTTGTAGTCCCTCTGGGCTAAGCAACTTCAACTCTTTGAGGTGAATTTTTATTGCTATTTCTGACAACTTTAATTTCAGCTTACTATTGACCATTAAACTTTAAACATTCCATTTTATCCATCCCAATTCAAAGGTCACTCTCTTTGATTAAAAAAAAGAAGAAAAATAACAATGAAATTCTAGCTTATTACTGTCAATTATGATAATTGTGGTAATTACATCAACATATTCACACCAAGTATTGCCAACAATGAAATTTTTACAACTTCTTTTGGTTGTCTATAAACAATCATCATCAATCTCAACTCATTATCATATTCTGAATCTTAATGTCCTGATACTATTCTTATAGTATTAAATGATTATTCTGTGTTTTCCTATGTTAAAAGCCCTTGCCTCATTTTCTATACATGACTTAAAATCTAACCTGGCCAACATATTCACAATACATTGACTCTCTCAACATCTGCATTTTTGTCAGATTATAGCCATCTTGCCTTTCTTTTTTCTATCACAAATTCTAAGGAATAAAAAAAAAAAACCTCCCAAGCTTTCTGTCATTTCTACTTTGGCAACTACTTGCTTCCTAACAGTAGAAATAAGTTACAGAATAATAATTCTCCTCATCATGTTTCATTCTCTCAATAAAAGACTCTAGCATCAGGAAATCTGAGTTTCTATAAATTGTATAATTTTTTAAACTCCAAATGGAATTTTGTGAAATTGTATCATTATTATTCACGCTCCTTAATAAGCTGCTCTATACATTGGGGACTTGTGTGAGGTATGAAAACAGGAACTATATTTATTATTCATTCATAACTCCTTCCAATAGAATATGATTTATTTAGAACATGTATAATAAATCATATTTATTCAATGTCTCATATGTTATGGTTCTCAAAATTAGGAGTGAACATTGTGGTACTTGAAAGAGTGCTAAACTTGGAATTATAGCAATAATAATAAATATTTATGTAGCACTATAAGATTTACAAAAAACTTTTAAAACATCTCAGTCTACTCTTACTACATCCTTTTGATACAGGCATTATTATTCTCCCTTTTTTACAATAAGAAAACTGAGGAAGATGGCAGTGAAATAACTTATCCAGAGTTGTCCACCTAAGTAAAGGTCCTAGGAAGGATTTGAACTCAGATCTTCCTGACTCCAACATTTTGTCTATTGTAACACTTAGCTGCCTATATAAAAGCTTTATGATTTAGAAATTTAGAATTCAGTCTCAATTCTATTATGCAGAGAATCTTAGAGTTAGAATGGAATTCAATTATAGTCCAATCTATACCATAACTGGATTTAATGAGTTCCCATCAACGTGTTTCCCTCAGATGTCCACAGAATATAGACACTAGGGACCCAATTTCCTCATCCTTTAAATGAGGGTGGAAGGAGGGGAAGGACTATATAATTTCTTATCTTATTTCCATTTTATAAATGAGTATCCTATAATTTCAGAGAAGCTAAGTGTCTCAATAAGGACTTGAGACAGTAAGATATGACCTACATATTAATTCCATTTAGTTTTTGTTTGTTTTACTCCAAACTATGATATTCTTTCTGCTATGTACTCTATCAAATAATTATAACAATTCTAAAATAATGACAATATTTATGGCAGACAATTTTGCCTTTGTTTTTAGATCTAGTGTCCTTTCATGGGAGATGGAGAAAGTTAGTAAATAGCCCCTCATCTGGGAGCTATATACAGAGAGAGAATAATGTTGCTCATGTTGATTTTGTTGTTGTAGGAGGGCAGAAAAGCTTTCTATATTATTGTATTATATTATTCCAAAACTAGGTTACTCAAATTAGACACAAACCAAAGAAAGTCTTGAAAATGACAATTTGAACAATATTAAGATGTCATTGTATTTTCTAGATTATTAAGTAAAACATGAACTTACTTCAAAGGAACCCCTTCTATTAAATGTCCTACCAAGTCTTCTAGTGGATTATTTTTTTAAATATCACCTAACTTTATAGAATCCAAGAAGTCCCACGGTGTCTTTGCCTATATTTTTATGGGACAAAATGCTAGAAGTGAAAAAGTAAACAACTTTTCTTGGGCAGTCTTTCTTGTTAGACATAACAGATATCACACAATAATGTATATAGAATTTTCTAATACCAATAGAAATCAACAGGGATGAACTTGTCTGCACCCAGCACTTGGCAAGCACACATATAGCAATAGATCAAATGAACTTGTCACTTTGATACCTTTCATTTATAACATATATTCAATACTACAGAAATTCTAGGCAGGATCCATTAAGTGGCCCCATGGATAGATTGCTGGGTCTGGAGACAGGAAGAACAGAATTCAAATACAACCTATGACAATTAATTACTAGCTTTGTGACTCTACACAAATCACATATACTGTTTATTTCATTTTCCTTATTTATAAAATGGGAAAGGGGGAAAGCAAAATTCATCTTCCTGAGTTCAAATTTGTCTTCTGACACTACCTATGTGATCCTAGACAAGTCATTTAACTCTGTTTGCCTTAATTACTTTATCTGAAAAAAATGGCCTGGAGATAGGCAAGCCATCTTATATCTTTGCCAAGAAAACCCCAAATGATACTATGAAGAGTCAGACACTACTGAAAAATGACTGACCAATGTTATCACCAAATGGAAAAAAAACAATAGCACCTGGCTCCCAGAGTTGCTGTGAGGATAAAATGAAATAATCATTTTAAAGTTCTTAGCATAATGCTTGGCACATAGTAAACACTCACTTAAGTGTTCGTTATCATTATTATTGTTATTTCTTTACAAATTTGGAATATTTACATATTCTCTGGGCTATGCCCCATCCTTGACACCCACTCTGGACTGGATATAAGGAATGTCTTTTCGAGGAAGGGGATGTTTATTTTTAAAGTGCATATTATATGCCAAGCATTATACCAAGTTCATTACAAAAATTATTTCACTATATCCTCTCAAAAATCCTGGGGATAGTGAATGAATGAACCTTACTCCCATCAGAATTGGCTCAAAGAGGAAAAACATATACATTCAATAGGTATATAGAAATCTATTTTACCTCCAAGAAAGTAAGAAGGAAATGGAATACAGAAAGGGGGGGAAGGGTGATAAAAAAGGACAGGAGGGATTGGTCAGTAACAAAACATTTTTGAGATGGGATAGGATGAAAGGAAAGAAAGAATAGAATAAATGGGGGGGGAATACAGTTAGGAATAATAATTGTAAAAATAATTTAGAAGTAAGTTTTCTGATAAGGCACATTTCTCAAACATAAAGGGAATTGAGTTAAATTTATAAAAAAAATATAAAAAATAGGAGCCATGCCCCAATTGCTAAATGATCAAAAGATATGATCTATACCCAAAGGACTATAAAATCATGCTTATCCTTTCACCTAACAATACCACTGCTAGGCATGAATCCCAAAAGAGAATTTATTAAAAAATGAAAAGATCTATATGCACAAAAATATTTTAGCAGCTCTCTTCTCAAATTCAAAACATTAGAAACTGATGTGATGCTCATCAACCAGGGAATGGCTGAATAAATTGTGGTATGCGATTATTATGGAATGTTACTGTTCTATGTGATATAATGACCAGGATTCTCACAGAAAAAAAAAAACAGCACTCAAGCAAAATGTAGTGTATGCCAAGTAATAGTAATGTTCTGGGATTACTAGCTATAAATGACTTCTCCACGGTACAGTAATACACAACTGCCATGAAGGATTTATAATGAAAAATTCATCAATACCCAGAGAAAGAACTGACTGTGTTTTAATATAGATGGAAGCTGTCTCTGTCTCTCTCTGCCTCTCTCTGTCTCTTTTTGTCTCTCTCTTTCTTCCTCCCTCCTCTCTCTCTCTCTCTCTCTCTCTCTCTCTCTCTTTTTCTCTCTCTCTTTTTTTCTTCAGTTTTTTGTTGTTTTTTAGGGTGGGAGATCCATATTTTCTTTCACAACATGATTTTATGGAAATGTTTTACATAACTTCACATGTGGTTTCTTAATGAAGACTGGGAGTGGGATAAGTGAAATAATAGGAAACTCAAAAGTTTTAGAAACAAATGTAAAAAAAACTTTTAAATGTAACTGGGGAAAAATAAAGAAATCTTCAAAGAAATCCTGGGTATGTAGAAATCCTGGGTATGTAGGTACTATTATTTTCCCCATTTTATAGTTGAAGTAACTGAGGCAGATAGAAATTTAAAAATTTGCCCAGTTTCACACAACTAGTAAGTGTCTAAAGAGTAGATTCACAACTCAAGTGATAACTTCTAAAACTATACATCACAAATGCATCAACAACATGTTGTAGTTAGTAGCAGCTAATAGATAAAATTAGACTTTAGCCAAAGCATTTAATGAGATGGCATAAAAACTACAAAATTCTCTGCTCCCCTTTAAGGGAACTGGGGAAGGGAGATGGAGAAACTAGGGTGAATTCTTCCATAAATACACATAGTGACAATAGAAAGAAATGAGTTCAAATTCAGTCTACAATTCTAATAAGGCATTCCTAAGTGGCAAAGACAGTCCTCAGTTCCAGTTCCTACTACAGCAGGATCTACAAGTCCTTCCTTTCCATGTGGTCATCATACAGTTCCCTATTGTGCAAAGTGTCTGCTCTGAACAAGCTGCTCACCTGGGCTTAATTCTCCCAGATCATCCTGTTTCTGCTAGATAGGTCACTTGCTCAGCTGAACTTCTCATATGGCATGAACACTTTTCTCTGCTGCCAGGAATCCTACATCCCAAAGTTATTTCTCTTAGGTCAAGGTCATTATCTCTCAATATTTGTGTAGGTTGTGTATTTCTGATATCCTTTGGATCTAAGTTCTCCTGTTTATAAAGTAACCCCCTAAAAGCTGCCTGTCCAAATAGGACAGGATAGGAGAGAAATTTCCCCATAAGGGCTTTTATCCAACCCTCAGACTATTAAACTTGTGAAGTTCCCCCAGGACTTTGGGGTATGACAAAAATATTTGCTCATCTTAGATTATGTTTTTCACTCAAGAAAAGAGTTGGTTGCATTTCATATAGGAACCATAGAGCTCTACCTTGTGAAATATAATGTTGTGATTATATTCTCTGATTACATCAGGTGAGCTTGTCTCTGAAGAACAATATTCAAATCTGAGAGCTGCCCTTTATAACCAATGTAATCTTAAGAAAGTAATTTATGTTTTGGGGCTTCAGTTTTCTCATCAACAAAATGAAGGCTTTGGAAAAGATGGTTTCCCCACTTCCTTCTCACTCAAAATCTAGGACCCTTAGATATATTTTTCTGAAATACACAGCTAATAGAACACAGCTTCCAAAATAATTCCTTTTCATAATACTTTAGTTTTATATAAAGTAATATTTGCCATTAAATGAAGTAATTAGGAAATACTCAGCAGTGAAAGAAATATTCTTTAACTTATGTAGTTAAAGCTCTAACTTTGGTATGAGATAGCATAATGAAAAATAAAATATCCAATTCCCTTTAAATATATTTCCAAGATGCATACATAATTATTTCAGATTCTTTGCAATTCTTCTACATAATTAAGTTTTGTACTTTTATTAGTATTCATCAATATAATACTTGGACTAATTCCTGATTGCATACACTAAAAACCCTACACAGTTATAATTCAGGGGTAGACTATTAGTCTAGAAAATGTGCAATTCAGATTTGGATGTTGATTTCTTCAAAAAGACTAGTTGTCACTTTGGTTTTGAAGTTAGGGTTTTTTTTTTTTTAACTTTCAATGTGCTAGGATTTTAGAAAACCTCATCCTAGCTGTTGATACAGAAGGGCTGAATTGAGCTCTTCATTATTGTCATATTCACATCAGGATTACATTTGACTCATTTAACTTCGCATTTTAGACAATTAGTCTAATAGTTGGAAAAGGTTTTTCCTTGTATTCTTTTCTGAAGGAAATTGATCAGTCTTTAACAAAATGATGATGGTGGTGATGATAGTGATGAAGGTTGTATATATAGAGGACTTGAAGCTTTTCAAAGTGCTTTATATTTGATTTTGTTTTTGTTTTTGTATTTACAACCACCACCTTGCACAGTAAGTGCTATTATTAGCTCCTTTTTTTTGGGGGGGGGTTGAGGCAATTGGGGTTAAGTGACTTGCCCAGCATCACACAGCTAGGAAGTAGTAAGTGTCTGAGAGCAAATTTGAACTCAGGTCCTCCTGACTTCAGGGCTGGTACTCTATCCACTGTGCCACCTAGCTATCCCATTAGCTCCATTTTTTAAATGAAAACACTGAGGTTGAAAGAACAGTCCAGCACTGTTCCATTAACTGTCTCCACAAATGTATTTAAAATCAAATAGAAATCATAACTAGTTAAAGAGAGTTTATATACTCAAACAGGAAAATTTGGCACATAGGCTAGAGGGAAAGGAAGAAGAGGACTTCTTAAGTTGCTGGTGTTGAAATTTTCATCTTTTGTTTTATTTGTAGACAGCCTTGCAGAACTAATGTGGGCTTAGGGAAAGACTAATGAGTTTTAAACTGTGTTTCAGAGAATCATGGATCTAGTAGAACCTCAAGAGGTCTCATGGATGAGCTCCCTATATCTCAGCAGCTGAATAACAGAACCATCAGGCCAGAGGGTTAGAACTACTTATATAACTGAGATTAGTTATCAATTCAGTATAGGCTTATTTTCTCCCCTGTGAAGTACAAAAAATTCTACCTTGGGAATTAAAAGACTTGAGTTTGCTATCTAACTCTTCTACTATCTAGCTGTCTAATTTTACAGATAAGAAAACTGAACCCTGGAGACCTGACTTGCTCCAAGTCCCCCAGATAGTAAGTGGTAAAATTTGGATCTAAACTCAAAATTTCACTCTACTTTGATATTAATTTCACTTTTTCTTGTATTAAAAAAGCTTCCAAGATCCAATATTTTCTCTCCTTATTTCTGTTTTGTAGGACTTTATAATTTTAATGGAAAAATGAGAGTCCTCTCAATCTTCTTGACTGGCAGAATTCCTAGATTTCTTGGCAGCAATAAAAGAAAAACTTACATTGAGGGAGTTACAGATGCATTGAAGTATTGAATTGTTGAAGAGGAATAGACAACAGAATTAAATTACATTTTACAGACCCTTTAAATGCTTACAGTTAACATCCACACACATACAAAAAAAAAACTAGCTGTAGCTAGATGACACAGAGGGTCAGAATACTGAACTTGGAGTTAGGAAGATCTGAATTCAAATTTAGACTCAGACTCTTGCTATCTGTATTGCAGTTGGGCAAATCACTGATTATATTTGAGCCTTGGTTTCTTCATCTGTAAAATGGCATACTAATAGCATCAACTTCACATAATTATAGTAAGGATCAGCTGAGATTGCAAATCTTTTTTTTTTTTCTTTTTGCTGAGGCAATTGAGGTTAAGTGACTTGTCCAGGGTCACACAGGTAGGAAGTGTTTAGTGTCTGAGACCAGATTTGAAGTCAGGTCCTCCTGACCAGAGCTGGTGCTCTATCCACTGCGCCACCTAGGTGCCCCAGATTTTGCAAATCTTAAGGCACAATGCAAATGCTATTTATTATTGGTATTGTTAAAAAATAAGAAAGATTTCCATTCCTTTTTTAAAAATCAATGTAATGTGAAAAGCTAAGTAAATTTTCACTTTTTACATAACTTAGAGGGCAGCTAGGTGACATAGTGGATGGAGCACTGGGCCTGGCATCAGGAAAACTAATCTGCCTCAGTTCAAATCTGGTCTCAGACACTTATTAGATGGGTGACTCTGAGCAAGTCATTTAACCTTATTTCCCTCAGTTTCATCATCTATAAAATGAGCCGGAGAAGGAAATGGCAAACCACACCAAATGAGGTCATGAAGAGTCAGACAGGACTAAAATAATGGAACAATAATAACATAACTCAGATAACCTCAGCCTAGGATACTTTTTCCCCAAATACCCAAATTGTTATTTCAACTTTCCATTTCACTTTGCATAGACATAGTTTCAGATTCCTTTGCACAGATAAATGTGCACTTCTACCCTGAATGATGTAGCTAGCAATTATGGAAATCTATGGTTGATGTGAAATGAATGAATGGATGAGCAAACAGTGGAAAATCAATTATGTCCATGGTCCTAAAAAATGCTCCAAAGGATCTATGAAACCCACATATCTTGTCCTGATGCAATCTCTAAGGCATTGTCATCATTAGGGTTATTTACATTGGTCAGCTACACTGATATCTGTCATACCAATACTACTCTTTGAGGGATGATTTTAAAGGTTTTAGCATACAGCACAGAGTTTTACATGCTTGGCACATAATGGTACAGTAGAGAGTTATTTTGGAGCTCCATTTGATATGACTTTGGTTTCCCTCTAGCTGTAATAAACCCTGTAGTATTAAAAATCAACTTCCCCTCACTTTATGTGCAGTTACAAAACTCTGCTGCTACATTACAATTCCTCTGTCAACTATCCTCCTTCCTCTGTACCTCTCTACCCCACCGCTTTCCCCATGCCTCCTATTTATAGTCACCAGCTTCCCAATTAAGACACTGAACACTGGATTGGTATTCACATTACTTCATGATGCCTTTAACCCTTTGTTCAATGAATATCACAATGAATATCACAAAGGTCAACATATTCATTGGAGGATTACAGCCTTTAGATACTGAATTAAATAGATGATCTGAGGATTAAAAAGACAAACTATTTTTTACTTAAATAAAATATTTGCTTAGGAAATAGAAAATCAAGCAAGGAGAAAAATGAATTTTCTAGTCTAGCTGCCTTGAGGGCAACTAGGTGGCACAATAGAGTGGCAGGCTTAAGTCAGGAAGACAAGTTTAAATCCTATTTCAGACATTTTTTGACTGGATGACAATGGAAATTCGTTTAACTTCTATTTACCTCAGTTTCTTCTTCTGTAAAATGGGGATAATAATAATACCCACCTTTCAGATTTGTGAGGATTAAATGAGATATATGTAAAATGTTTTACAAACTTGAAGCACCATAAAAATGATAGGTATTATTCTTATAATCACAGCATTGGTGACAATTATCATAATAAACATCTTCTGTATAGAAATATGTTACTAAAAATGGACATTTTTTTTTGTTTGACCTAGGAATTTGTATTTGAGGTAGCACAGGGATAGGGCACCAAGTGCTGAACCTGGAATTAGAAAGAACTACTTTTGGATTCTCTTCCTCATTTTCCTTATCAGAAACACTAGGTTTAAAACAACAGCTATTTCACAAGGTTATTGTGATGATCACATGAAACAATATATGTAAAGCATTTTGCAAACCTTAAAGTACTATTTGAATGTTAATTAGTAATAGTAGTACTAATAGTATTAAAGGCAATAGAGGTAGCTTACCAATTATGTAACTACTAATAAATCACTTTTCTTCTTGCAACCCTAGTTGTCTCATCCATTAAAAACAGTGGGCTGATCTCTGAGAAAAATGTGATTCTATGATATGTTTGCATATATGGACAAGAAAAATAGAGGAAATTAGTGTAGCTCAAAAGTGCTATATTTATTCTGCAATTTTGCTTTTGAATATATAAAATAGCATCTACCTCTTCTAGCTCCAAATCTACGATTCTATGAAGTCATATATTTGGCTAGAAATCCTTATCTTAAAGATGAATCTGCTGTAATGTACTTATTTCCTTAAATTTATCCAGATAGCATGCTCTTTTAAATTTCATATGCCGCCTTAAAATTTGAATAATTAGACCTTGGCTATAATTTTAGTAGTGAAGCATTACCACCATATATACCTGAACCCTAGCTATAATATTTTCCTAAAAGGACTGGAATTGATATCATCCTATGAGTTGGTGTGGCTAAGTAGATAGAAAGATTTGCTTAGAACTAAAAAGACTTGGGTTCAAGTGTAGCCATTGACAAATTCTGCCTATGTGATGTAAGCAAGGCATTTAACTCCTTAGTGTTGGAGGCAAATCTCTAGGGATGAAAAGAACATCCTGACCTGATTTGGTACTGTGTTGAGTCATCTTCAATAAGAACAATGATATTACAAGGAGGATGTCTTGATTTGCTCTTTATGATCTAACTGCTCACTCTGTTCTGAACTCTTCTTTCTTTACCACTGGCTTCACCTGCCTTGATTCTTGACTATTTACTACAGTTCTTACCTAATGTTTTACCTTAACCTCTGAGTACTAATTCACTTTTGGCATTTAATCACAGACCAAGTGTTGGCATACGACTGTTTGTATCTCCATGTTCTACATGTTGTTTGACTCCTAACATTTTAAAAATTCATTTTATTTCTAGAAAAAAAAAACATTTGACTCACAAAACAACTCTGTGAGAACTAACGGTACTATTAGCCCCATTTCAAGAAAAGAAAACAAAGACTAAAAGAGGTTTTAGGGTGACTTTCTTATGATCATACATTAGCAACTGTAAAATTGAATGTAGTATGTCCTGACGATAGGTTCCTGTACCTCTAGGTACAATTCTCTTTCCATTATCCCACATGACAATCTGGATGAAAGCTGCAGAGAATCAGATATAGGCATAATAAATTTAAAGCCTTCTAATACTTAAAACTATAAATGTTAGTTCCCTTTTATTAAACATTTTCAGACATTAGCTGGTTGACCACTTATTACACCAGAGATCTTGACTCTGTTCTTAGTTGGATTAGAATACCTCTCAAGTCCCTTATAACTCTAAGGTTCCATAATGCTTTAATCGAATTCTTTTTTTCAGGTCTTCATTATCTATCATCACTTTGAGTGGTCCACTTCCTTCTATACTTTCAGCTTGATTTCCCCTTATTTACTAGCATAAAAAAATCAGTTACCTCATTCTGTATCATTGATCATGGGAGTGACATTAAGAGAGTGTGGATAACGTATTACATCATCATATTAATCATCTTAAATATATCTGGCATGGGAAATTGTTCCATCAGCAGCATAACTGTCATGTTCATAAAGCAAGATATAATATTACACACCTACACACATACATACACATATTTTAAAATTCTTTCAAGATGAATGTTATACTAAAGGGTCATTTGGATATAATCTATACCAAGGTCACATTTTGAAAGAAATGATCTAACAATAAGGTAATGAGATTTTATTGTAGTAATGAATATCCCCCAGGGAATTCAGAATGAACCCAGACTATGTTCTATAACCTATAAATGCAAATTATTTCTACAATGGAACTAATTCTAAGATATATTCACCTCTTTTCTCAGACTTTAAACAAAATGTTATGAGGAAAATAGTTCTTTTGAAGAAGTTAGGTTATATGTTCATTTTCCTCTTTCACCATAATTAACAGAAGCTGCACCATCATATATAAAGTACTGGCTTTAAAGTTAGGGAAACATGGGGGAAAATACTACATCTGACACCTGCTAACCATGGATAAATCACTTAATCTCTCTCTAACTGAAGCAACACTACCAGATTCATCTCACTGTATAGGAGAAAAACCCTTACTTTGGAATCAGAGAACCTGAGTCCACTTTCCATTTCTGCCTCTCTTGTTTCCTTTAGATCTTGGGCAAGACACTTATTTTGTTGGGCCTCAGTTTCCTTCTCTGTATTATGAAAGGAATAGGCAAGATGTCCTTTGACATTCCTTCTAAATATAAATCTATGATTCTGTGATATATTGAATCATACACACGTGTTGTTTTATTGTTTTCAGTTAAATCAGACTCTTCAAGATACCATTTATTTTGTTTTGTTGTTGTTTTTGTGTGTTTTTTTTCTTTTTTCTTTTTTTTTTTTTGGCAGAGATAGGTAGCAATCTTCTTCAATGGAATGGTTCTTATCATGTGTTCCCTATTCTACTAAAAGGATCATCCCAATCATGTCTATAAATTAACATTATATGATCCCCTTTTGGCTTCCAGAATATGTCAAAGATCCTATTCACAAAGATCTAATATACTATTAAGAGACTTGAACATTTTCAAGACACTAGTTATGGACCATGTGGCTAATTGTATAATCATCCGAAAAAACAACCTATTTAAAACTCTTAGCTTCTGACTGAATCCCCAGGTTGAATTAGTCTGTCATATTTTCCTTCCTTTATTATAAATGTTCTTCCCTTATCTCACATGTTACAACCATCAGAATAGCAAAAACTGTTTTCTTTCAGATTGTCATGAGATTCTAGAAAAATGAATTGTTTTTCCCAATATTTTCTCCAATTATCATTTTAGTCATTGATTTAAACTAAACCATTCCATTTTCATTACAATTATATCTAGTATGAAGTGATTTCAGTCAGCAACATTTTACTCTATGTCAGCCAGGAAACAGCAATAAAAAAAAAAAACCAGACATCAATTCTTATGAATTCCTTGTTTTCACATCAGTAGCTTTGCTTGTCAAAAGCATCTCCAGAGTTGAAAATCCCAATTTATTTTTCCCCTTGATGGGAAATTTGGAACTCTTAAATTTATAATATATTATGAAAATACACTCTAATTTTTTGCTAGTATCACCAAGGTTTTTTAGACTGTGGATATGAGGCACAATTTTTATATTATTTTTATTTACTTTTGTTTTTGTTTTGCTTTGAAAAATAAATGTTTCAAAACCATCCATTTAAAAGGATGGTTGAAATAGAGTAGCTATTCATGCATGTGTGTTTAGAAAGTCAGGTAACAGAACACATAGATCACACTGTGCTTTTGTGCATTCAAATTCAGGAAATATAATTTATGAAATTTACAGGCATGAAATAGAATTCATAACAATGGTGATGGTAACTAAAGACTCAAAGCTATACCTTGAGGAGCTTTAGCTTTTCAGGAAGAGACATTTAATTTTATTTTTTTAAATTTTATTTTAATTTTAGTTTTGTTCTTAGCTTTCTGTGCCCTTTGTAATTCATGATATCCCTCTGTTTACCCATTTGTCACATAGAAATATAGCAGCCACATTTTCCCTAGTGAGGAAGAAGGTAAAGCTAAAAAAGTGAGCCAGGGTTTTGTTTTTTTTTTTGAGCCTGAATAAAGAGTTTCAAGAAGTATGAAACATTATTGTTTTTTATTCCTTAAACCATTATTGGGTAATAAAAAATTCCTCTTTTCAACTCTTTGAAAATGAACATTTTCAGTCTAAATGCATGCAAAAAAAAAAAAAAAACTGTTTACAGAACCTTGAGTTAATATGGTACTTGAAAACAGTTTTCTAATCAGGACCATAATGAAGCTATTAATTATGAAAATTAAGTGATATTAATTAAGCGATACTTAAAACTCAGTGTGATGATTTATTCATTTTAAAACTGTCAGTCTCACTGAGAAGCAGGAACTAAAGCATCATAGCTGCATGAAGCCCTCTTCCTCCTAGGAGGCACTGAGATATTTCCATTCGTTGAAGGCTGATAGCTGCAGGCTTAAGTGTTTACTAAGAAATTTCAAGTCAAATTAGCTAACTATGATATAGTGGAACTATGGAGCAGCTAACTATGACACAATTCAGCTTCTTAAGTGTTTATCATCTCATCAAAGCTTTCTATTAATAATAATAATAAATTCAGAAGCTATCATTTATATAAAACTTTAAGATATATACAGCATTTAACATATTTTATTTGACATTCTCAATAAAGGTATCAATTAGTACTAATATTATTCCCATTTAACAAATGAGGAAACAAGAGAAGTGACTTACCCAGGATCACATGGCTTATAAGCATTTGAAGCCAGATTTGAATTTATAGTTTATGAAATTCTTTCTCCTCTAAAGAAGGCAATGTGCTTTGAGTTTTTTCAGAATACAGAATTATAATGATAATAATGATACAAATTATCAGTATATAAGGCTTTAAAGTTTTCAATGTGTCTTGCATTATCTCATCTCAGAACATAGATTAAATAGGATAACATACAAAGAGATTTATAAACTTTTCCAGCTAAGCATTATTATTGTCATTAATTTACAAATGAGGAAATTGAGATTACAAGAGTTCAAGTAACTTGACTTGAACAAATAGGAAGAATCTGGGGGCAGAATTGTAACTCAGGTCTTTCCAAAATTGTATCCACTATTCCAACTAGTTGCTTAAATGTTCATTCAAACTCCACTCATCTGGAAATCATGATTATAAAATACTTCCTTTTCATAGTATGGTTTCTAGGAAAAAGGGAAATTCCAAAAGTTGGTGACAGTAAAAAATAATTCTTGATCTGGAATGAATAGATATTAAATATAAAATAGTCCTTCCATCACCAGATTCATCATCAAAGCAGCATCACCTAAAGAACTCTATTTCCTAGGGATTGCCCTTTTCTGCCCCTGTCTTTTGACTGCCTCTTTCACTCAAAACATTTTACTACATAGCACTTACCTAACTTCATCTTCCCAAGACTATAAAATCAAATTAATTGTATTCAATTCTAGACAAAATTTTATTAAGAAATGCAAGTGGTTCTTAATTTCCATGAAGTAAAATGGAAATTCCTCTTTATCTTTTAAAACTAAACACAACTTGATTTGTAATTTACTTGTCAGCCCCACTGAATATTATTTCTCCTTCTGAACTTTACAATCTAGTCTGCTTCTGTTCTTTGGACATTCTACATCTCCCATTCCCATGGCTTCACACAAGTTGTCCCATATTCTTAAAATGCACACTCTCCACTCCACTATATAGATTCCCTCTTCCTTGAACTCATTTCCAAGAAGCATCAGCTAAATGAAGCTGAAGACTTTCTTAATTTCCTAACTACTTGTGCCTCCCTTTCTTCATATGGAACTACTTTGTATTTATCCTCTTTGGTATTTATTTTGTACAAGCTATATATGGAATTTTTGTCCTCTCCACTTAAATGTTATTCCTTTGTAAGTAAGGATTAATTTATTTGTAGTGATTGTAACCCATGCTACAAATATAGTACTTGGCAAATAGTAAACACTTAATAATTGTGTGTTGATTAATTGAGAGAAGTACTTAATGTTTGTGAAGGACTATGCTAAAACCTGAGAGAAATGTAAATTTTAAAATGAATATAGTCTCTACATTAATAGAGCTTCAATATGGTCAGGATATATAAAAGTTAAATACAAAATGCCATAATAAGTCCATTAGAAGATGAGAACAGTGCATTATGAGCTCCAAGGAGGGAAAGGATAATATCAACTAAAAGAGGAGGTATTTTGATGGGCTATAAAGGTTGGTTAGGATTTCAGTGTGCAAAGAAGGAGAGGGAGGACATTACAGGAATAAGTAATAGCCGGAACAAAGATCCTTAGAAGAGAAAACACAAGAAATATTTCAGGGAAGATCAGGCAAGGGATTAGCCCAACTTTGTTTGAAAGTAAGGCACATGGAGTGAGTTGGTGCAAGCTACAGCTAGAGATGTTGAATAGAACTATATTTGCAAGGACTTTAAATAACAAGCAAGTGAGTTTTACCTTTACTTATTAGGCCATACACAATTATTGCAATTATTGCTTTAAATTGAAATGTTTCAAACTATACCCCCTCTGATTTATCTTATTATGCTTCTAAGCTATCAACAAGTTAAAATGATAACCTAACCAATGGAAAACTAGATTGGTAATTAGTGACTCATATGGTAATAATTCCAAGGAAGAGAAATATTTCTATAGACTGAAATGGAGATATCCTAGATAGTTGAGAGGTAATGGCTCTCCTTGAATCATCGATGTAGGTGGCTGCCAAATTCACCTATTTAAAGGATTAACCCAGAATATAGAACTCAAGAGTTTCTCAATTTAATGGGGTTGATGGTTCACAAAAATGAAATTACCTCAAAATGGATGCCTGGGAAATAAAAACCATGGCTCCTTTTTTCTTAGAAACCAATGAATAGAGATTCAGCAGGAGCAACAACTAACTCAAGAATCAGGTCCACATAATCCACAATACAGGTTATCTACATGTCAACAAATGGGAGTGGAAGTACATAAGGGCAGAAATTAAATAGAAACAAATTCAGAGGGAAAACTTGGATGACTCACTGCAAGAAGAAAGGACTAGAAAAGGAAATGTTAATGTGTCAGGAGGAGTGAATTAGAGCTGTCATTGATTGATGAAGGCAGAATATTTGGGGGTTCTGTGAGTGGGTGTCCTTCCTATGATGCACATCCTTGCTGACAGAATTAAGCTGCCCCTGATACTTCTAGGAGGAAAAGCATTCTCCTATATTAAGAAGTGGAATTCTTTTTTTTTTTTTTTTTGAGAAAGCAAAATCAGTAGTGCCCCAAAAGCTCGTTTAACATAAATTATTTCCGCTTTGTTTACTTCTCTTATGATGCAAACACTTTAAAATAAAATAAAATAAAATATATTGTATCCTATTTCAGCACTTTGAAAGATCTGTTATTTTGTGAAGGAAGCAGCATTATGTGAGAGAGACTGTATGATATAATAGAGAGGTCTCAAAATCAGCAAAATCTGGGTTTGAATCCTACTGCTACTTCAACTCTTTTACTAAGAGTGTGACCCTGTTGCTTAACCTTTCTATATCTATCTGTAAAATAAGGCTAATACCAATAGTCTCTTTCTTCATTGGGTTTGCCATGAGGCTTAAATGGCATAATGCTTCATAAAGCAGTTTGCAGACTTTCAAGAATTATATAAATATTGCTGTCACTTGGTATGATGACTCCAAAGCTATTTCTGGAGTCAAGACCTGCCTGCAAGTCTGGGCTCAGAGACTAATTGTGTGACCTGAGAAAGTCACAATCTCTATTTTCCTCAGTTTCCTCTTTCTAACTTGGGGGATAATAGTATCTATCTCCCAGGGATGTTGTGAAAATATAATGAAATATTATTTATGCACTCCAAGATAGGTTCCTTACTTAGTGGCTACTCTGGCTATTAGGTTTTTTTTTGCACTGTCTTAGTCTCATTCCCTAACAAGAGAAACATAATCTATTGCTGGATCTATACTTGAAGTCTTGCTAATCATTCTTCATAACATATATTTTTTAAAAGGAGAACCAAAGAAAAGCAATCTGGCTAAATCAATCAGCACACTGATCTCACCACCAATCCTTAGAGTATTCTACACTCATAGCACCCTACCTCTTTGTTGAAGGAGGCTTTGTGGAGAGACATAAACTGATGCTAAGTGAAGTGAGTAGAACCTAGAGAACATTGTACATAGCAACAGCAAGATTATGTAATGATCAATTCTGATGTTCATGGCTCTTTTCAACAGAGTGGTGATTCAGGCCAGTTCCAATGCATTGTGATGAAGAAAGCCATATCTGTACCCAGAGAGAGGACTATGGGGACTGAGTATGGATCACATCGTAGCATTTCCACTCTTTTTGCTGTTTGCTTGTATTTTTTTCCTTTTTTCCTTTTTTTTTTCCTTTGTGATCTGATTTTTCTTGTGCACCATGATAATTGTGGAAATATATATAGAAGAATTGCACAAGTTTAACACATATCGAATTACTTGCCATCTAGGAAAGGAAGTGTGGGAAAGGGAGGGAGAAAAAAAAATTGGAACACAAGCTTTTGCAAGGGTGAATGTTGAAAATTATCTATGCACATGTTTTGAAAATAAAAAGCTTTATAAAAAGAAAAAAAGGCAGCCTGTTCTCTCAACTCTTCTCCAGGGCCAAGATTGGTCATTTTAAGTATCCAACATTTGATTTCAATATTATTTTTTCTTTTCATATAGATTCTTCTAATAATTGTTCATATTGCTTTTCTGGTTATGCTTACTTCACTTCAACAGTTTCCATAATTGTTCTCTGATTTTGTCAGAGAAATCCAATAAAATTCTGTTACACATATGTGCCAAAATTTGTTCAGCCTAGATGGTCATCTTTATTTCCAGTTCTTTGCTATTACATAAAGAGCTTCTAAGAATATTTGGAAACAAGGTGAGAACCTTCTCTTTTAGTGTAATTGAGGTAGCTAACAATTCTAACAATGATGTCTCTGGTCAATGTGAATGAATATTTTGGCCACTTTCTTTCATGGATATATGTTTTAACTATTATTCCAATTTGCTTTGAAAATTCGCAAATTCTTAATTTTACAAATACTGTCTGTCTTGACATAGCCCCTCAAATATGATTTCCATTCATAAATGCTTGCTTATTGATTGATTGACCAATTATCATCTTGGCAAAGTCATTTCACATCCAACAAATTGGAAAGTTTTTTTTTTTAATTTCCATTTCTTCCATTATAAATTATTTGGAGCAATCTTTCATATGTTTGTTAATAGCTTGCAATTATTTTAAGAGCAATTTGTTCATAACCTTTGGTCACCAATACAGTGAGGAATGGCCTACATATTCCTGTATTTCCCTATATGTCTTGGATATTAGACACTTATCAGAAATATGTAATGGAAAAAATTCTCCCAATCACAGTTTCCTTTCTTATCATGAGTGCATAGAATTTATTCATCCAAAAGCATTTTTCCATTTAATGTGTTAAAAGGTATCTAAAATGCCTTACATATAGTAAGTATTTAATATATATCTCTTGATTGATTCATTAATTTTTGTGGTTTCCTTACCTCTTATTGTATTGTGTATTCTCCCCTAGCCATAGTTAGGGAAGATGTTATATTTCTCGTTTTAATAATATTTTGTGATTTTATATTTTATTTACATTTAAAACTTATTTACATTTACATTTATACATTTATAAATCTTTTTTGTGTTTTTTTTTAATTTTCATATTAATGTTATATAGTAATGAATAATTACTAGAAGAATCTATATAGAAAGAACAATAATATTGAAATCTAGATACTTAAAATGACCAATCTTGGCCCTGGAGAAGAGTTGAGAGAATAGGCCCTTTTTTTTTTCTTTTTATTATCATATTATCATATATTAAAGAAGATGCTGCTCCAAAACTTTTTTTCCCAAAAATGCTTTCCAATCATTCTCTTCAGTTTGATACTCAAGTAGTTTATGTTCTTTGGTTTCCCTAACACTTGGATACTAAATTTAATTGATTTTGATTTTTGCTTCTTTATATTTTCTACTGATATATTTTTCTATATTTTAGCCAGCATCAAAAAGTTTTTATGGTTACTACAATGTGATATAATTTGAGGTATAGAAGTATGTCTATCACAATTTCTACTTTTTCTTCCATTATTTGCTAAATTCTAGATTTTTTTCCTAGAAATTCTTTTAGAAATGAGAATTTTTACCAGAGCTAAACAACTGACAAGTATGTTTTCATAGTTGTATTTATTCAGGTTTCATGTCAATTTTTTTTCTCCCATCATTGGGCAAGTATACATTTTTATGGGATTGTACAAAGGTATCAATGCACACATAAAACCACAGTATTTTCTACCTGGGCCCAGAAGGTGTAAATATTTGCTAAAAAAGATTCTTAACTCTAAGGGCACCAATCAAGACTATTGCAAAAGCTTTCTCTTTCAGCAGTGGTACTTTTCAGCAGAGGAAAGAACAATATATTTTAAATCAGAAAAGTGTTCAAATCGCTCATTAACATTTAACTTTCTCATGGCTATAAAGCAAATCACTTATCCTCTCTAACCCTATTTTCTGGGAAATAATACTTACATGACTTATCTCACAAGGCAGTTGTGAGCAAAGTATTTTCTAAGTAATAGAATGCTATATGTATGAGTTAATGTTATGATGAAATAATTATACTTTTTTAAAATAATGTTATTTACTAGGGACCTAAGGACAAGTTACTGATGAAAGAATATATAGAAAACTTACTTCCTTCAAAGAGCTCCCTCTCCAATTTGGGAAAACATGAAATGCTGATAGAAAACTTAATAATGATAAATTGTTTAAATAAAAGTTCCCATCGAGCAGAGAAAAGATGCCATATGGTATCTCATGATGAATGCCAAATGAATGCCAATTAACTGCAAAAAAGGAATAACTGATAAAAAGAGTTCAGAAAAGAGAGGGATCATTTTGGGTCAAAATATATGAAGAAGAATCAACTGATCAGGTGAGAACAGGCCAGATTGTGGAGGCCTTCAATGTCCAGCAGTTTGAACTATTTTTTCACATAGGCAACAGGAAAACAGGAATGATAAGATCTAAGTCATGCATTAGAAAAATTTACATTTGATGTTTGACTCACATCCTTTATTGTAGCATGTATGGGTGTTCAAAGACTGAGACAACAAGATGGCAAATGTCGGTAAATTTTACCCTTCTGGAACACAACTTCAAGCATAGGCCCAGTCCTCTGAGGATGTGTCAATTTGCACAGTGGATTTATCACACACACACACACACACACACGCAAAAAGTTGATTAACTACCAAGTGATGCTTTTCAGCCACAAACCATGACACCATATCCTAAAATATATAAGGTTTGCAAAGCACCTCCATGAATCCTGAAATCACAGTATTTTTTAAAATATGGTGGTAACATACAAAATTAATTGGATAGAAAAGGAGAAAAAAATGAGAGGCAAGGAGGCCAACAAAAAATTTAGGTAAAAGAATGTTTTCTGAATATTTGTTTTATGCCCAGGTTTAAAACCTAGTACTAGTGGGAGAGGAAATTCTCACTCTTCCCATATGGATGACCCCATGCTGATTTGCAGAGGTATAGTAGTATCTTTATCTGATTTAAAATAGAACTACCCAACTCTCCCCATCACCACCTTATAGAATAATAGAGATAGTACTCCATAATTGATAGAGAACTGGTCTCAAAGTAAAGGAGACATGGATGTTAATCCTAATTCTGGCCCATAAGAATTCTGTGTGATCATGGGCAAGTCATTTAACTTTTTAGTATTTTTGTCCATTTATTCAGGCTGTAAATTACAGAGCATTTTCTGATCTGGAATGAAAGAGGAAATTCCTCACCAAGAAGCTCCTTAGACTAAATCTTTTCACAGATGTAGACCCTGTCATAGAATTTTTTTTTTAAATCCTAGTACTTCTTTCTTAAGGTAAAAAAAGAACAACATAAATAAAGCATAATACATCAAAAAAAGATTCACCCTTTGAATGCTTTCCCTTTACTAAATTGTAAATAATGATATAACTCAACAAGTAATATTGTATGAAACTACTAACAACTATTGCAATTATTTTAAAGATAAAAGGCCAGTCCTAGAACCCTCTTATCAAATGAATGCCAATTTAGGAGAATGAGGAATTTTCCAATTATATTAGATTTCCCATTATATTCATAGGAGAAAAAAGAAGCAGCTGCAGTAGTGTTTCTAGAAAGCTTCTTTCTGGCAGTAAACATAGTCCACACAATTTATCCCAATTTTATGAAGATCTCAAATGCAAAAATCATTTTATCTCTTAGACTATTGTATATGTCAAGATTCTTGATTCCCAGTATGTGCCATTGTTTGACATGTTGGAAGAAGGAAAAGAAAGAGGAGAGTTGTTCCCTATTACATGATATGAACAACTAATTGTATCATCTAGTTAAAATAAAACTAACCTAACAGTAACTTTTGGAGCTGTTGGCTAAAATCAAATGATGTAGAATAGTATATCACTTAGAAGTAATGAAGCAAATTAAGTAATTGAAGAAAAACTAGTAAAAAAGCAGAGCAAAGCAACAGCTAATGGTAGCTAAATGTAATTGTCTCATTAAACATTTTGCATGAAAAAATATAGTCTAGGGTTCAGTAACAATACAAATTTCAGGGCCTCCAAATTCTTCTCTAAACTTTAAGGAAACAACATTCTATATAGGCTGATTTCATCTTTTATTCCCAATATGTGAAATAATAAGAATTATTTCAAATATATGTCATGCTCACAAATAGTATTCCATATATAGAGATTCATCATTGATTTCTTTAAGACTCCTTCCTATTCTATAAATCCATAATTTATATTATTCAAATAGAGCAGGTAACTGGCCATTTGTTCATAATAAAGATGCTAGAAAAAAAAGTTTCTTTTACATATGGAATACTGAATAGAAGAAGTAGAGAATTTCAAAAGATTAATAGAATGGGGGATATTCTGAAGTTAATGCAAGCCTTTTGAATCTGTGAAATCTGGCTGAAAAATTCATGAGAAAGACTTTGTTGGCATAAATATAAATGAAACCTAGTGTAAAAAAATTCTGTGCAAAAACATTGAGACATGGTAGGATCTCTTAATCAGAGGTCACTATGGCTAGTAAGAATGAATCACTAGTAGTTTTCCTTTTTAACTGCAAATAGAAGGAAGGCTTTTAAATTTTTTTTAAGTTCCTTAGTGAGAAAGGATTAAAAAAGGAAGTGAAAAGGGAGGAACATATCCACACCCACACACATTTCCATATACATTGTAAAAAGCATTTAACCCTGGATGAGACCTTACTATAAATGTTTGTAACTACAGCAATTGCATGTTCTTTAGTCTTTGTTTTTAAAGTTTAAGATCTACATTAATAAATGTGTGGTCTGAATTAATATTTAGTGAAATATTATTTTATTTGCCTTTTCTTTTGGTTTCTGTGAAAATTGTATTTGTAAATCTGCCTGGATAGTTGGTTGTCTCTTACAGGGGAATTGAAGATGAGAGAGAATTCAATTTCAAAAATAGTTCAAATTGCCAAGAAGGGATTGCAAAGCCATTTATTGAGTGCCCACTATTTGTTCATCATGCCCAGAGGGTAAAAGTACAGAATAATTGTAATAATAGCAACTAGCATCTATATAGCATTTTAGAGAACCAAATTGTGAACAGAAAACCCTTCCTAAAGGAGTTGAATTTTGAATGGAATTTTTTTTTTATCAAGAAAAAAGGGGATATCCAAAACATTGAAACATCCAAAATAAACAAACCAATATTCCTCCAAATTTTGAAGGAGAAATCTATGATCAAACTAATATGATGCTTTTTTTCCTACCAGAGACAAAATCACCATGGGAAATTTGTATACACCCACATTTTATTTTCCTTAAATGTCCAATGGTAGTAGGAATAATTGCTGGGTAGTAAAGGTGAACACTGGTTTGGTTTTGATTTTTGATAAGCAAAACACTAAAAATAATTGTCAAATACACTTAATTCATCAAGGTCATTGGGAGAAAGAAAGCATTCCATGGTTTGAGTATTGATTTTGCAACACAAAATAACCTGTGTGGTCATTCTGTATGTAGCAATACATGATATTAAGATGGTCAGCAGGATTAGGGTTAAAGACTTCAACCAGATGGTCAGTAATTAACCAGTCAACTAGCATTTATTAAGAAACAAATATGTTTGAGGCACTGTGGTAACTTCACATAAAGCTAGACTCCTCCTTGCTGCCATGTGCTCATGGCTGACTTACCTGCTACTAGGAAACAAAAGGAGAGAGAAGTTCTCCCTTCCTTTACTATAAATCCAGAGAAGATGCTGCTTGAATCTCAAGTAACACATCTAAAAGGAAAGAAAAGAGAAAAGGAGCAAGATTTTGTCATCTCCTTTTAAAACACAGTGGACAGATCCTTCTTGCTTATACCAATGATCTTTGGCACAGCTCCATAGGAACTAAGGGATCACCCAGGAACCTCTAATTCATACATGTCCTTTAGTAAATGGTATACCACATGTCCACTCATAGAAAAAGTAACATTAATGTGTCATTAAAATAGCATTGAATATATGTTTGAGGAAATCTGGACTAGTGAGCTAGTCCAGGGAGTACATGGCTCAGTGGTTAGAGTCTAAGGCCTAGAGTCAGGAAGATTCAGCTTCCTGAGTTCAAATCTGTCCTCAGACATTTACTAGCTTTGTGACTCTAGACAATAAGGCACTTAACCCTGTTTGCCTCAGTTTCCTCATCTGTAAAATGAGCTAGAGAAGGAAATGGCATCCCATTCCAGTATCTTTGCCAAGAAAACCTCAAATAGGGTCATAAAGAGTCAGAAACAACTTAAATAACTAAAACACAGAGGACTAGTCAGATCAGGATTCTAATTCCCTTTCTATCATTCACTCTGTAATTGTTACCATTACCAAGTAATTTAAATAATCTTGATATGTATAAAATGGAGATTATCATTACTACTTTACCCATTTTGTAAGGTTGATTTTGGTCTAGACCTGTGAGTTCATTCACATAAGAATTTCACTATAGCAGTTCAAGCCACATAGATGGTAATTGGTTGTGGAAGATGCTGGATTTGGAGTCATAAAACCTGCATTCAAATCAAAGTTCCATCACTTTCTGCCTGTGTAATTTTGGACAAGTCATTTTACTGTCCTTTCTCTGGAACTCAGTTTTCCTCATTAATGAAATAGGTGATTAGACAAAATCAGTGTCTCAAATTCAAATAGAAACAAGAGCCACTAAACCCTACATAAGAATCCCTACAGATACATATTGGCTTTAAAAACCACATATTAATATTATCCATAATTAATCATATTATTATTTATTTTGTTCAGTTTCTCTCAATTACATTTAATTTGACTCAGGCTATACTTGGGAGTGTTGCAGACTATATTGATCATGTATAGGAAAGCTAACCCCCAAAGTCATAGCTCAAAACCTATTATCCTCTCAACCAGTATATATCAAAGGAAAAAGATAATTAAGTTAAGGGCTTCTTTGTTTTTAATATCAGTCTCTAGCCACTACACTACTCTGCTTCTCAGGACTTAAGGAGATTAAGGGAATTAATGTAAATGAGAATTCTTTGAAAAGTACAAAGATAAGATTATATAATTTCATTTTCTCAAACCCTTTCTGCAGACCTCCTTGTGTATCTGTGTTCTCCGACTACCAAGAACTCACCAGAGATATGTTCCATATAAACTTCAGGTCTGATGTTTGGTAACTAATATCTTATGCCATACTACTTTTTTTTGGTGGGTTAGTTATTCTTTTTTTCTTATTCTTTTCATTTTTAATAAGAGCTTTTAATTTTTAAAATATATGCAAAGATAGTTTTCAACATTCATCCTTGCAAAACCATGTGTTCCAAATTTTTCTCCCTTTCTTCCCCCATATCCTCCCCTAGACCACAAGCAATCCATATATTACAAACATGTGTGATTCTTCTATACATATTTTCACAATTATCATGCTGCATAAGAAAAAATAAGATCAAAAAGGGAAAAAATAAGAAAGAAAACAAAATGCAAGTAAACAACAACAAAAAGTGAAAATATTATGTGGTGATCCACATTCAGTACCCCATAGTCTTCTCTCTGGGTGCAGATGCTTCTCTCCATCACAAGACCATTGGAACTGGTCTGAATCACCTTGTTGTTGAAGAGCCACATCTTTTAGAATTGATCATTGTGTAATCTTATTCTTGATGTGTTCAATATTTTCTTGGTTCTACTTACTTCACTCAGCATCAGTTCATGTAAGTCCAGGCCTTTCTGAAATCATACTGTTAATCATTTCTTGTAGAACAATAATGTTCCATAACAATTCATATATCATAACTTATTCAGACATTCTGCAATTGATGGGCCTCCACTCAGTTTTCAGTTCCTTGCCACTACAAAAAGGGCTGCCACAAACATTTTTACATATGTAACCGACTGATGCTTTTCTTAGGAATATTCACTGGCAGTTAACAGAGCTGTGTTTTGGACTCTTAATGTCAGTGGACAGTAAAATCCATGTCACCCATTAATGGCCATATATTTCTTAGTTATCACCCTTCAAATGTGTACTCCATAGAGTAGAAACATATTATAAATTAAAACATGATGGGTTTATACTCCAAATTAAACAACCCGATTTCTACAGATCCATATTCATGAAACAAATCAATTAAAGAACAGTGATTCTCTTTAAAAAAAAAAAAAAAAAGAAGCCTTCATTTATCTAAAGAAGTTATCCCTAGAACCATTTAACTAGTGAGTTCCCTTTCACAAGTTTCTATGCATAAAAAAGTAGACATACATGCAATTTTTCAGGACAAATCTAACATGTCAAGTGAAACACTCGTGATTTATTTAGAGAATTACTCTAATTCAATTTGGGTAGAATAAATCACATATACCTACATTAAATTTGTTTTGTTACCCCCAACGAGTGAATTTAGTGAGGCTTTAGGAATCAACTTGTATTAATTCAAGATGATGCAATTCTATCTATGCTACTGTTCAAGTTGCAAAAGGAATAACAGAGCCCAAAGATAATTTCTCCAACGTCCTGCAGCCTTAATTAATTGTCTAACATTAGTTAGTGAATGCACTTATGCAAAATAATTATCCATATTTTGGAGGAGACTTTAACTGAGATATTACCACCTATATGAAGAATACGCTTAAGAAAAATTCATTTGATTTAGGCACCTCAAAGTAGCCATTACTTGCCTCTGATTGATTTAAAAAACCAATATTTAAACAGAGTATAAAAATATTTTTTAAACCCCAAAACAATTTTCAGAAAAAGTATATAATTGTTGCAAGGGTATTTTGCTCTGAAATAATATAACCAAGCTTTAGTCTATAGTATTAATGAATTAATTAATTTAAAGCATTTATTAAATGCTTACTACATGCCAAGTATGCTAAATACTGGAGATATACATAAAAATGTAAATGCCATATATATATACATATATAAACATCCATTCATATGCATGGGTACATATATTTCTGTGCCTACATGCATATGTATGTATATTCATATGTGCACATGTATATGTAGATATATACAAATAAATGTGTAAGGAGATAAAGAGCAGTGATAGTCATTCCAGGTTCAATATCAATGGCAGGTTTGTTTTGATTATGGTTCTAAAATTAAAAATCTGGGAAATAGGCTCAATGAGTATGCACATGATAGGAAAGACACTGAAAAAGATAGCCAGTAAATAAAATGAAGCCTAATTTGTTCCATCCTAGATAGAACTCATAGTATACTCACCAATTAGGACATTAGCTATTGGGACAAGAATTTCAGAGATTGTTAGAACATTCTCTAGAACATGTTCTCTGGTCCAAGTATCAGTATACTTGATGAAAAGATGACTGAAAAGCAATGATAATGAGGTCAGTTAAATTCAGCAAGCACTTATTAAGCATCCATTCTGTGGTAGGCATTATTCTAAGTACCAAGAGGATAGAAAAAAATGAAAAATGACCCTTACATTAAAGAAGTTTACATTCTCCTGTGAAGACACAATATGTCACAGTATGATGCAGATAAATAAAACAAAGGTAATTTGAATAGGGCAAGGATACTACCACTTCAGGGGACTTGGATAGGCTTGCTTCATGGAGAAGCTGGCACCTGAAGGCTACCAATTTAAAAAAAAAATCACTCTTGTCTTCTGATAATTCTGAGAAGTAGAAAGGAGGACAAAGTATATTCCAGATGAGAACTCACAAAGCTCTAGAAAATACATCAAAAAGGAAATGGGATGTCTGGTTTCTGGAAACAGTTATTGGTTCAATTTGGCTAGAAAGTAGAATGAGTGAAGGAGAAAGTCAGAAAGGTGGATTGGAACCAGATTATGAAGGACCTTAAAAGCCAGGCAGAGAAATTAATTTCATAAAGTGAGTAACGTTTTTTGGAGCAGAGGAGTCACATGAACTTGTAGAGGACTTATTCACAGAGAAAATATTATAGAGGAGAGCATTGAGGAGGTCATGATAATGATCCAGGTGAGTGGTAATGAAATTTGTAAGTAAAGCAGGAATGTAAGTAAAGTGGGAATAAAAAGATAAGGTTGCATTTGAGATACATTGTGAATGGAGAACCAATAGGACTAGTCAGATGATCAGGTATTGGAGCAGAACAGAGGGAAGGAATAAAGTATGACTGAGGTTTTAAACCTCAGTGATTAGGAGCATAATGTCAACAAAAAAATCTAATTAGGAAAAGTTGAAGGTTTGAGGAGAAAAATGTTGAATTACACTTTAGACATTCTGAATTTAAGACGCCAATGAATATTCAAGTAAAAAGATTTTCACAAATAGTTCAGGATGTGAAATTGGAGTTGATGAGAGAGACCTACTACAGAGATGATTTTGAAATTCATCTTCTTAACAGCCACAGATGAGATGGCCATGAAGGAAAAGACAAAGAAAGATCCAAGGAGCCCTTAGGATTGAGGACTGAACAAAGAAGGAAGAAAAGTTCTTGGGATACAATTAGGTATCATGAAAAGGGGGTTGATTCAACAAAAGAAATTAGAAATGGAACATTCAGCAAATAGGCAAATAAAAATCAAGAAAGGCCAATGTCGTAAAAGCTAAGGGACGAGAAGGAGCCCATGAAGAAAAAAAAAAAATGGTCAGGTATGTCCAAAGATGTAAAGAGATAAAGGATTGTGACAGCGGAAAAAAGACTTACAAATTAACCAATTAAGAAATTATTTGATAATCTTGGAAAGAGGCAATTCAATACAAAGGTAAAGTTAGAAGCCAAAATGAAAGAGGTTAACTGAGTGGGTGGCAAGGATCCCTTCTAAGAACTTAAAAATGACAAAAAAGACAAAAACTAGCAAAATAACTTGTAGGAATACAAGGGCCAAATGAAGGGGTTTTTAGCTATTTTTTTTTTCTTTCTATATGATTTAATATTGGAGATAGCATGTTTATAACCCCCTGGAAAAGAGCAGAGAGGGAGAAACAGAGGGACAGGAGAGGTGGGAAAGGGGAAGAATATCATTCATTGATTTCACTACACAAGGAAAAAAAAGAAATGTACTAAATAATGGTGGAAAATGTATACATTGGTTAAATATTAATAACAAGAATTCACATTTTTAAAAATTATCAATCAACATCCTATTGAAGGAAGAAAGGAGAAATGGATAGACTGCCTAATATAGCAATAGGATAAGAAAATTCAATTAAGTGGATAAACTTAGCAGTGACATGTCTTAGGTATATGTACTTACAAATGACTCAAAGGATCCAATGGGATAATTAGTTGGAACTATAAATGAGTTCTTTAAGGTAAAGGTATTTAAGATAAACCCACACCCTTTTTCTTGGATATTGCCAGAGAAATCATGAAGAATTGTTAAAAAAAATAATTGCTATTTATATTCAGGTGCTGGTCTTCCTCAAATTTAGCAAGAAATCATAACCAAGGAATTCCAAGATGTATCTGAGAAAAATAGTAAGCAAGCTAAAGTTTTTCATTTCATATTCCTCCCAAGAGCCAAGAGTAACATGTTGAAAAAGCTAAGGGTGAAAAGCTTCAAGTTGCCATCCACAGAGTAAGTGCACTTACGGGAATGAATGAAGGCATTTTCAGAGTTATTGCGTCTTACACAAAGAGCTATCTACCCACTGCATCCATCCATTTTAGAGTGCACATGCTGAGGAAGGAAAACCTAAGACCAATTATTAAGCCAAAGTAAGTCATGAGTCAACTGAAAAAATTTGTGAAGCCCTGATTTGGAATTACTAGAGAGGTAAATCTAGTTTTTTCAAAGATAAATATTCCGGGTTAAAAAGTCAGGATTTGAGACTGAATATACTGCAGGAATAAGGTCCTGAAAGTAGACGAGCACTATTTTCTATCACAGTCATTCAAGGACCTGATTTTAGATAACTAACCACCTGAATGACCTAATACAAGTCAATTCTCATTTGTGGGCTTAAGTTGCTTTATTTATGAAATGAAGGTTTAAATAAAGGATCTCAAAGATCCCTTATACCTCAGCTCTATAGACATATTCTTATAAATAACAACTAATGGTGTGGTCCAACAGACATTAATCAATGACTTACTAAATATAATGTAATATTCCAAAGATAAGGAAAGTTATAAAGATAAATAATACAATATCCTTGTCCTTGAGAAACATATAGAAGGGGTGATGCATAAAATATAAACAAAAATAACTGTTTTACAAAATGAAGTTGGTTGTTATCCTTCATTCTCAAAGAGGACCAAAATAATATCACTGTGTTAGCATGAAGTTACAGTGTGTCTGACTGTGGCTGATCAAGCCAATATGAACTTAGAATGCTCTGCCAAGGGTAGGACATATGTCCCTATGAATCTTAGAGGTAGCTTTTCTAATTTTGTGCATCTCACTTTTCTTTTGAGCTAATTCAATTCTGTTTTGTTTACAGAGCACAGCACCTTCTCTGATGAGGGCATGCCATTTTGGACAGTTCTGTGCCAGTGTCTCACATGTCATACAATCAATTCTAAAATTCTTAATAGATATCTTGAAAGTGTCTTAATTTCACTTTTTCTGACTACCTTCTGAGCATTTGCCCAGTGTGATTCTCTATAAAATATATTTTTTGGCAAGTGTACGTTTGGCATTTGAACATTGTGGGCAGCCCAATGAAGTTGTACTCTCTTCAGTAGAATTGGAATGCCTGGCAATTTAGTTTGAGAAAGGATTTCAGTGTATGGTGTCTTATCCTGCCAGCAGATCTTCAGAATCTTCCTAAGATAATTTAAATTTTTCTACTCAGTTTCCTGGCATGGTGCTGGTATACTGTCCAGGTTTTACAGGCATACAACAATAAGGTCAGCACAATGGCTCTGTAGACCTTCAGTTGGGTAGTCAGTTCAGTATGTCTTCTCTCACACACTTTCCTTTGGAGTCTCTCAAACACTGAGCTAGCTCTGGCAATGTGTGTGTCAACCTTATTATCAGTGTGGACATACCTAGAAAGTATACTGTCAAAGTAAAATAACTTATCCACAGCATTCAAAAATTCACCATTCAAAACCATTGGTGGTTCCACATATGGTAGAGCAGAGGACTGTAATGGTTAAGGCTATGGTCATCCTTAAGTCACTGGTTCAATTCCAGCTGAAATGAGGAATAGGAACAAAATGAAGTATTATAAATGTAAAAGAGTTGCAAACCTCTAAGGGCTTATAGGGTTATCTCCTCATAAGGCTTATGGAAGGCTTAAAGAAAAAGGGTAGTATTTCTGGCCAGGTCATGAAAGGAATTCAAAAAGCAGATATAGCAGAAAATATTCCAATATGGGGGGTGGTATATAACAGGATTTAGAATCTGGATAATAATTTCAAGCCATACTGAGTTTGAAGTCCTGGCGAAATATCTAAGTAGAAATATCTGAAGTAAGAAGACATAGGTTTAAGTCCCAGAACTTATATCTACTAGTTGTATTGCCATCTACTAGAAACTTGATACCTCAAAACTCTTTGTTTCTCAACTTCAAAATGGGGATCATAATATTCATATTATCTATCTCACATAGTTGTTACTATAGGCACTACAATGTCTTTTAATTCAACTTAATAATTACCTTACTTTTTCATTGATGTGACATATAATAAACAAGAAATATGGTTTAATGCCATACTACCTATTTTTTCTGTGTCTGACTATATTTATTTGATTACAATCTTTTTTTTCAATAACATACTTTTTAGGATTCATTGAAGTAAACATAATCTATTAGCTAAATAAACAAAAGTCTCATCTGGACAACAAAATATTTGTTTAAGATCATTTCTTTGGAAACATGGGGATTATGCTGTCTTATTCAAAAGCAATTTAGTAGATTATTTTGATTTGATATACACCGAGGACATTAAAACTTTCTAAGATCCATCAAAAAGCTTTGAAAAGATCTAACTTAAATTTTCTGCTTCTCATTTTCATTTGTTAGTGTGTTAATATGCAAATTATTCTTGCCAGAAGCAGACTTAACATAATCTCATACGGCGGAAATCGATGGTTGTTAATGTTATGAAAATGGTGCTAACTGCATCTGCTAACGAAATCTGTAAATTAGAAAATCTTTGGTTTAGTGATCACATCAGTTTTGAGGAGCTGCAGATTAAAAGAGATTCGATGTATTGTTAACAACTGTTTGCAAAGCTGTTGACAGTAAAGGAAATGAGTACATACTATCTTGAAAAATGGCTGAGAATGTGATCAAGTTAATATTTTGATATGTTTTCAATTTAGATGGTATTAAATCAAATGCAGGGCATCATAAAATATTGCTTATGCATGTTTAAATAATGTTTATGATGTTTATCATTCTCTCCCCAATACTGTTTACTGAGACAATGTTGGCTCTTCTTTTTTGCCTCCTTCATCCTTCCTTTGATGGGAATAGTGGGGGAAAGGGAAAGAGGTGAGAGAAAGAGAGACAGAGATAGAGACAGAGATAGAGAGAGGTATTTAGATTAAAACTAAAAATTACTTCTAGTTCTTAAATAGACTATAAGAAGCAGTTCCATTTTTCAATATGTGACAGAAACATTCAATTTTTAAGCTTAGTGAATTTTAAAAACTAAAAATACTTTTTAGTTGAAATTGAATTATTGAAATTCATTACTGCAATGCATTATCTACTATAATGCAAAATAATGCATAAAATGCATACTATTTTTCACAAATTTTTTAGGAAGATTAAAAAAAAATCAGTTTCCCCTGGTAGGAACTACAATGTTATTATCTGCTTAATGTAATGGATTTATAAGTAATATATTAGAACTTTTAGGAAGTTTAAAAGGAAAAAAATAAGGAAAATGTAACCATTATATGGATCAGAGTTTTTAAAGAAATGATTTTATAACAGTTGATTAAAATATGGAAAATAATTTTATTTTTGCATGATGTAGTTTAACAATTCATAAAAACATAATTAAATACAGCTATTTCAACATTCTGAACTCAGAAAATAAATGTAAATTATAGAATCTTCATCCTAAAAAATGTGCAAACTGCATCCTTGAAACTTTTTCTTAAGAATAACAATGAATAGATAAAATGATGAATTCTCTTTCAAGTAAGTATTGTCTTCATTTTATTCATCCATTCAGTATGACATGGCTTTATGAAATAAATTCTATAGGATACCATCTCAATGTATGATGTCAAGGCTCTTGACTCAATTGTAGATTTTTTCATTAACTCCTAAAACCTCTATTTCCTTGGGGGATAAATGGATTCCTGCATTTGTTTATAACCTTTCAGGAGTATAACATTGTTCCCATGTGATTTGAGTACAATATTTCTAGAAAATTGCCTTCATAATGCAGTATCAACTATTAAGTATCTTCAGTCCTCCAAAAAATACTACAGAATTTCTCATAATTTTGCCATTTGGCATTTGCTAGCATTAATGCACAATTCAAATAGACATGCTAAGAAGTAAAAGAGAGGATCATAATTATACAAAATAAATACTATAGCCTTGCATTGGTATTCACATTTCATCTAAAGTACTCCAAGTGCTTAAAACATACACGCATTAATTAAGCCAGAACAAAAATTCAGTATTATCCTCATAGGTTAGAAAAAGAGTACAAGACACAGAACCAGAAAGTTAACTAGAACTACTAGGAAAAGCAAAGGTTTAATCCCAATAATACATTTCTCTTACCAGGGAAGTTTGTGCCATATGTTTTGGAATACCTTTTGGATATAGACATTCCTGCTAGTCAGGTTGATCTTAAGCCATTCTAGCCTTCTATTCTGTATCTTCTTGTCCATATCGCCTATAAATCTTAGAAGCCTTTCACTAGATCTCTTGATATAGCATGAATACTAATAAAATAGTTCAGTTAAGAGTTCATTCTCATCTATTCCCTTTTCACATCATGCATCTCTAATAACATCCTTTTTGTTTCCTATACATAGTTTTAATGGGTATCATTATATACTACCTATGCTCACCATGTGAATCTTCATCACTTTTTGAGTGACCTTCAACTTCAAGTCTTTAAACAGCATGGTCTTCCCTGACTCTCAATCATATGTAAATCTCCTACTATATATTTGCTTTTTTTTATGTGGTCATTTGTTTTGGTGAGAACTTTATAGTTATTAAAAGCATTATTTAATATCACAAATGCAATCAGACCCATTATCTTCTTCCTATTGAATTCTGAAAATTCAGTTCACATCATAGATTCAGATTCAAAAGATACATGAGAAGTTACTGAGCCCAACCCTATAATTTTGTGATCAAGGAAAAGGAATTGGAGAAGTTAAATTACTTGTCCAATGTCATATATTAGTAACTGGCAAAGCTAGGATCCAAACCCAGGTTTTCTAAATGAAATCCTATTCCCTTCCCACTAATAATAATAATAATAGGAATTTGGGTGATGCCTTAAAGTTTACAAAGCTTAAGACATATATTGTCCTCTGTAATATCTATCTAAGAAGTGTACTATTTTTATGCAATTGTCTGTTATAGGCTATCCATCCCACAGCATATTATAAATTGGTTGACAGGCATCCTTCCACTAAATTCTTTCCCATGTGATATTTAAGCTATATGTGAAGATTTTATGTATGTGTATATAAATAATTTATTTGTAAATAATTACTATGTAATATAATAATTATATAATTATTTGTATATGTAAGTATATTTATAAATATGCATATATAAATACATATGCTTCTATATATGTATGTATATAGATCCTTTTTTCCTAATAGATATATATATATATATGTTATTAAAAATTTATTTCATGAGTATATAGAGCTTCCAATGAGAAATTCCTTCCATCACTGCCATTTCCCATTTGCTCCGCCCCTCCTAATCTTAAGGTATTGCCTGGGCAATAACTGAGAAGTGAGGGGCCACCCTAGAGCCACATAGTTAACATATGACAAAAAGTAATATTGAAATCTAGGTTTTCATGATTCAGAAATCAAATTTCTAGTCACTATCCTATTATTTGACTATAAATAAAAAGTCATGGAAACAAAGGTATCAACAGAGTTTTGTATTTTAGGGGACTAAAGGATTTTGTTACAGTTATAGTCTTAGGAGAAAGTTACAGTCTTAGGAGAAAGTTGTAGTCGGTCAGCTAAAACCAATAAGGATTTTCTCTCACCAGAACAGGTTTATCTACCAAGCTTAGAGCAAAGAGAATATTTATTACATACAGCATTGTTTTCACTTTTAAAAAACTACAAGAAGGAATTTTCATCATGAGCCTCCATTAATAATCCTGTCACCTATTTCAAGGGATCTGCATTAACCTAGACAATAATTACCACTTTAGTTATTGCTGTATTTGCTTTATTCACTCTAGAAGCAAGAAGTTGGAAAGAGGGTATGAATAAAGAAGTATGTTTTTCATTTAAAATTAATAAATAGATTATTGTTGCTTTTAACAATGAGTAGAATTTTTTTATTTATTTATGAAACAGCCATTCATTCATTCAAAAATATTTAGCAAGTTCTCTAGAAAGTGTTTAATGAGCAAAAAATAATAATAATTGACACAAATTTAAAAACTTCACCCACATTTTTCCATTTGGTCATCATAGCAACTTAATGATGTGATTACTACAGCCAATTTTTTCAATAAATGAACAAACTGAGACCCAAAAAGATTAATAAAATTTGTACATGATCATAACAACAGAAAGTCAAAGGCAAAATTTGAAACCAAGTGTTCCTGACTCTAGCTACATACAGAACTTTTTCCACTTAATAATCTATGACAGAGGCTCTAGCCACATAATACTTATTATCTAGTATAGAGTTTGGAACGTATACTATGTACATAAATAAAAATAGTTTTGGAGGAAAGTCCTTTAGAAATACTTTATAAATGCAAGAATTGTAAGAATTTTTTTAAAAGATGGACTATAATGAATAAATAAATAAAAAACAAGCAGAGTCTCAGTGATTGTATGCTTAATAAGAATTTGTAAGAATTAGGCAAAATACTACTCCAAATGATTAGGTCCACAGAAACTGGTATCATAGCATGTAGCATAAATATAGACATATAGAGAGGATAACATTTTTTGAGAGTTGAATGAAATTCAATCACAGAAAATGATTATGCCCCATTATCATTTGGAAAAGACAAATTTCTGGCAATTCATTGAGCAGAAACTCTTGGGATTTTGGGTTTTTTTTATTTGAAATTAAAAAAAAAGTTATAGAGAAGAAAAAGAAAGAAAACTATCTTTGGGATGCATGGGAGGGAAAGGAATGTTCCTTTTTTAAAGACAAAATTACATTATGAGAAAGAAGCAAAAATTAACTGCTTTTTATGATCTTGGAGGTTATTGTGAGGCTCTAATCATATAAGTAGAGTTTTTAACATTAATGTCCTTTTCTATATTCTTATTCAGCAATTACAGGAAACTCTGAGTAGGCAGAATGTAATTTCAAGAAGATGGAACAAAGGTCAGCAAATTCTCTTGTTTTAAGAGCAGCCAGCAGTTCAAAGTAATGCCCATATGTACCACTTATCTCTTGTTTTGTCATTTCATAAGAAATGTAACTCTAAAATAATATGACATTTTAAAAACAAATATAACAGTATTATATATCAAAGTAAGTTTTGTCCCCTTCTAAGTAGTGACCTTGAGCCATTGTGTTATTATGTTACATAAAGAAGGAATTTCCTTCTTAGCCAAAAGCTCCCAAGATATTAAACATTTAGCTAGTAAAGCATTATGGTTTATGGAAGATTACTTAATCAACGAACATGACTTTGTGGGGAAAGAGGAGCATTATATTTAATAAGCATTTGTATACATCTGTACTATCAGGAAATTCATAGCTCAATATAAACATCTAGCTATTTAAAATTATTTCTATAGACTAAGAATTCAGGGTTTTAGTAGTAATGATAGTTATAGACACAGAGGTATTATTGCAAAGATTAGATTACCTCCAGTCAATGAGTCTCCTAGGGTCTAATTGGGCTTACTTGAAACAGTCACTCAATTTTTAGCAAATTCAGTCCATGAGTATCAAGGCAAAACAAAGAAAAGTGACTGAGAAAGGGGATATCCAGAGATTAGGGTCAGAAAAAAGAGAAAGTGAAGCACAAGGTGACTTCTTCTAGCTAATGGGGAGAGGGGCAGAGAAGGTGATGAGAGTAAGAGTTCGAGAAAGACAAAAAGGGGAGAATAGGCATAAAGGGAGGTAGAAGGACAGAGAGAACAGAGACAAAGACAAAGTTTTATCTTCATGTTCCCAAAATCCCTGTCATCAATTTTCATCAGTCTAAAAAATACTGTACTTCAGTCTAAAAAAATGCTTCTTTTAATAGTTATTACATTGGACTTCTTGCTATTTCTTATGAATGACAATTATAAGATCATGCCTTGAAGTCTTCTGATCCAATTCTTCTGTTTCAGAGTTAAGGAAACCAAGGCCCAAAAGAGGCCCACCATTATATAGATAATGAATAGCAGAAACAATATTTGAATCTATATACTATGTCCAAATCTATCAAACATTTCATTATGTTATGCTGGCTCTCAAACATAGAAGTAGTACAGGAAACACTTTAAAGATAATTCTCTCATTTTGCAGCTACAGAGACTATGGATCAAAGGTTAAGTGACTTGGCTAAAGTCACACAACTAGTATTCAGCCCATCCACTTCTTTTCCATTACACTGGCTTCCTCCCAAGCCTATAATTTACTCTGGCCTCCCTTCTGCTTTTTAGAATTCATTATTTCTTTTAAAACTTTGCTCAAGCACCACCTTCTAAACGAAGTATTTCAATAATCCTTTCACATGCTAGTGACTTTCCTTGCCCAAATTCACCTTGTGTATATGTGGTATATATTGTATATGTAGTGTTTTATGTGTATATTATTTTTCCTCTAAGAGAATATAAATTCCCTAAGGACAAGGTTTGTCTCACTTTTTATTTGTATTTGTATCAACAGTGACTAGTATAGTGCCTGGCACACGGTAGGGGCTTAATTAATGATTGTTGTGTGACTACTTTGATTGTTCATCACTGTCACCAGGAGGTTTAAATGAGAGGTTATACCTTATGTATTTACTAAACCAAATCGGGGGAGAGGGCTATCCTTATAAAGAGAACAAGAGCATTTTAAATTAAGAAGCCCCTATCCTTTACAATCTGAAAATTAAGGTCCATGTTTAATCCAGTCACATGAGCAAGAACTGTGCCTTTTTCACAGGAATTACTCTTCTTGTCAGAACTATAATACAGAACATTATTAAGCATCCCATTCCAAATGACTAGAAGATAACAAGATTGGTCATCACAATACTATGCCTCTTAAAATAATGCATGTATATTTATATATGAAATTGTTTTTCAAAATGACTTTCAAAGCCCATACACATATTTAGATATTATCTGAAATAATGGGAGAAGGCATTATGTAAATTTAGGGAACAGACCAAAGTTTTTCAAAGAGTCTAATGATTGACATGAGTGATAAAGCTTGATACTACTTTTTTGGAGTCAAAAGCAACAAAACCAATTTTATTATGTCCCACTTAAATTGCTTCAGAAAGGAATTCCTTAAGGAATTCCAAAAATGGTTATGAGTATTAGCAGCAATATTGGAATCAGTGTGAGATTTCCAAGATGATTGCTTTGTAAGTTAAAAATGGATCATAAGTTTTCATTTGTTAAAAATAAATTTCTTATTCTTTGCACATAACAGCTACCCACTAAAATGTAACTGCAACATTTGTATTCTAGAAGTGACTATGCTTCAGTACTGGGTAAAATGATTCTTTTACATTACATGTAACTTTGTAGGAATCCTTTGATGAAACTCAATATAAATGTAAGTTTCTTTCATTAATGGTACATATTAAGTGTTTTTTCTCATTATGAAATAATTATGTGCTGAGTAGAGAGATTAAAGCATGTTTCTATATATATTTTAATACTATTTGATGAGAGATATTTGTCAGTGATGCTATTATTTTTTGCATAATTAAGTAATGAAGCAATTAGCTCAGCAGGCACGTGTCAACTAAATAGTGGTTAAAAAGTTGTGATGAAATGGAATTGTTTCTCATTTTGCTGATGTTATTATTCCCACTTAAACACCCAAACTAATTACCTTTGAACTTTGAATAGGTGAAATCTACGCAAATAGAAATCTTGCAATAGAATGGCAAAAAACATCCTTACTTTTGACAATAGTGATCAGAAAGGTGTCCAGCTCAAGGGGAAAAGGTCATGTCACAGAGATTTTTTTCTTTGGAAACACTGGACATGTTCACACTTTTCATTGAATCCATTTATTTCAGCAGTTGGAATTTACTGAAATACAGTCATTGCTTGCTGTATAATGCAGAAAGGATTTAATTCTTTAAGTCTGACATTTAAGCATTAGCCTACAGCCATACTTTCCCTCACTTTTTTTCAGCTTTGAGAGAAGTAGCAGAGTAGATTAATTTGATTTAATCACCTTGTAGGTGAAAATATATCAGGGGAAGGAAAACTTTACTAAGTCAGATTTTGTCAATAAGCTCTTGCTCTTTTAAGATGATTTAAGTGTTCAAAGCATCTTTATCCCTATCAGTAGTCTGGACCCAGAATGTACCATCTCACTATTCCCACCCCATGTCTGAGAGATTAACTAGTATGCGGTCTGTGCTGAACATTTGAAATTGAAAACAAAAGTTGGGCATGTGGGTAACAAAGAAGAAAATATCACAAAGGAAGACCTGGAACTTGTTCAGAGAAGAGCTCATCTGATAAGACAGGAACACCTTTAACAGTAAAGGCAAATGAACTGGTTGATATCAGTAAAAACAAAGTAATGGGGAAAAAAACTTTAGATATGTGTTCAGTGCATAAAAACTCAGAGTAAGGCAATCTACATAAAAGTTGCAAGTTTTACCCCATCCTGTGTTTCAAAGCAGTGTCCCATGTGGTAATATCTTTAAAAACTATGTGCAATTGTAAAAAGTATGTTACAAGTATGAATGGCACTCCCCAATAACATTCATACATTGCTTTCCTTGAAAAGATATAAATTGTACATGTATACATATGAATTGATTCTGTATATGAATACAGAATATTCAACATTTGTGTGAACATATAGATATAAATATACATAAATGCATAAATCCTTATATGAGATTTCTATATCTAAATAAAGCAATAGGTGATAATCAGATTAGGTAGAAAAAAGAAAGAAAAAAGAAGGAAGGAAGGAAGGAAGGCAGGAAGGGGGAGAGAGAAAAGAGAGAAAGAGAGAGGGAGGAAAAGGGAGAGGGAGAGAGAGAATATTTTCAGAGTTGAAAGAGATCTCTCTCTTGTCTAACATCTACCTAAAGAATTTCTGCTATATCATATCTATTATACAGCATGAGAGTCACCAGTTAGAGAGTGCCTGCTCTATCCTGAGGCAGCCCTTCCCCTTTTAGATAGCTAGTCGTTAGGAAGTGTTTCTTTATATCATGCTTCCTTTTGACTCTTGGCAGTTTCTACCAAGTTCTTCTAGTTTCTACCCTCTTGGGCAAAACAAAACAAGTCTAACAATAGACCCAGGTGATATTCCATCTAAGACTTAACACCAGTTTTTTTTGTAACCTCCCTAAAGATTTGTCTTGTGTCAGAACAAATATTCCCAATTCCTTCAACTGACATGAATGATATAACATGAACTGGATGCCCTTTATGATCCCAGTTGCTCTCTTCTTTGTAGCTTATGTTCCCTTCCTAAAACGTAGCACCTAGAATTGAGTACAGTACCCCAGATATATTCTGATTAGGGTGAAATACAATGAAACTGTCACCTTCTTATTCCTGGAAGTTTTGCGAATCTTTATTCAGCCTAAGATTACATTAGCATTCTTGGCTCTCATACTGTACTAAGAAATAATTATGTGAAATGACCATATTAAAAGTCACTGGGAAAGCATTTTTAAAACTTTTTTTCCATTCAAATAAATGTTTTATTCATTTTCATCATCACTGCTCTCTTTTTATGAGATTTTTTTTGTTCTCTTTTCCCCAAACTTCCCAAAAGACTATCTCCTTCCTGCCTCCCTGCTGTTAATCATTCCAGCTAGTTAATAATTGCCCTTTTAAAATTAGCTGCATTTTAAATCACCACTGATGTTTTTTTTCTGGTAATCTGTGTTTTTACAATCCAAATAAAAACATAGTGCAACCTCCCTGAATTATCTCAAAAGGAATAATAATTCATATGGCTACCATATTTACCTAATTATGTGATCCTTTAAGGAAAACTACAAAAGTCAATTAAGTTTCTTATGTAAATGAGGTCTAATCTATCCATCTATCACTTAACACCTCTTGTCCATCATCTAATATCTTTTTGTTGTGATTGTTATTCAGTCATTTTTCAGTCATGTCTGTCTTACTGGAGTGCTTTGCCATTTCTCTCTCCAGCTCATTTTAAAGAAACTAAGGCAAACAAGTTTAAATTATTTGCCCAGGGTTACACAGCTAGTAATTGTGAGACTGAATTTGAAGTCAGGTATTCCTGACTCTGGATCTTGTGCTGTATCCACTATGCCACTTAGCTCCCCCTCATCAAATATCTATATTATATAATATTGATCTTATTACCCAATTATCATCTAATATCTAACTTATCCTTTGTCTATAATCTGATATCAACATTTATCATCTTTGCTTTACCTAGATAGTGATATCTCAAATAAAAATTATGTATGTATTTGTGTATACATACACAAATGACACACATATATAACATACATAAAAATAAATCCATATTTATGTAAATATATACATAATTTATATATTTTCTTTTCAAGAAAAGGAAGATATGACTTTTATTGGAGAGTGTCTTATATTCATACTAGTAATTTTAAGTTACAATTCCTTTCTAATTACAGTTATGTCTTTTGTATGAGGTTGTTGAGTTTTTTGTTTTGCTTTGCTTTAGAAAGAAGGAGGACCATTCCTGTTATTTTTTCCATTATTGAAAACTCCATGAAGGTGAGCAACCTATGTGTAATTTGTAATCTTACAGAAGGTTGTCTGAACACTCGGATATTGGATCATTTGTCCAGGGTCACTTAGCTGGTGTGACAGAAGTAAAATTTGAAGTCTTCTCGATTCCAAGACTGGTCCTTTATTGATTATTCTATGTTGTCTCCTAATAAATTCTCTCAAATAAAAGTGTTAAGATGGGTTATTAATGGATTTTTTTTAATAATCCAGGATTTAGGGGGAGAAAAACAGGGATAAAGGTAGAAATTGCAGCCTTGGCTTACGCAAACGTGCTATGATTTTACAGTGTCCCTTCTTGAACCCTTATATTGTGTTGCATCCAAGGCAAGCTGCTTACTTGCCTGTGGTTAACCTTGCTCAGATTAATTGGCACCATTTCTTTTCTGTTTTAGTGAAGTTGAAATTAGAGAGCTGAGATATCAATATCAAATTATGTAATTTGGCAGCTAAACTTGAGGTGAAAAGATGGTGACTTGGGAATTCTTAGAGGTAAATATAAAAATAAGGATCCAATCAATAAAGAATTTCTTGGTTCCATAGTTCAGTCTAGCTATTTCCATAAAAATGAATTAATTTCTCTGGAAATAGGAATTATGAGAGAGTATTGGAAAAATTTATGGAAGAGACTCCTAGGAGCAGCTCTGTTTCAGAAGCATACAGAGTTAATTATAAGAGGCAGGGAATTTTTCTTATTTTGTGTTCCAAAAATAATTTGTTTTTATGGATTGAGAAGAAATGCTATTTTAAATGTGTGGCCAATTAGGTAAAATGATGTATGTTCATCAATAAGTAGTCAATCTGTTTCCGGGACCTCCACTGTGGTCTGGGAAGTGGAGACACAAAGAATGTTCAAATGTTCAAATGTTCAAATAAAGATGAACTAGGTCATGGATGCAAGATGAGAAGGGATGGCTACCTCTTTTCTCAAGGATAAGAGCAAAAAAGAAGAAAATGGGAACCAAAGTAGAAGATCACTAAAGTGTGGCTTGGGAAAAGATAAGGAAGCTCATGGTAGATGGTCTCTGTTGAAATAAAATAAGGAAAGATTAATTCAAAAAGCTTGAAGAAAGATTTAGAATAGCCCCTATGGGTGAGGTTAGATTTTAAGAGATAAAAATAAGGGGTGTATAATTTTTCTAGCATTGGGCACAAAGTAAAATAAAGAAAAAAAAGAAAACTTTGGAAGAATTCTGATGTGTGGGTATTCTTTTACCTCTTTAGGAAACTACACCTATCAAGAGTACTATTCAAACTTTTGAGTAGCTGAGGACAAAGGTTAAGTAACAGCAAAGCTGATTCTTTGTCACATATGCCAAAAACATTATTTTACAATATATGTATGTCAAAACCATAGTTCTTAGTTTCCTTTTAAAATATGGCACCTGGTCTGACCCAAGTGGTATGTTTGAACCGTTCTCATTAACTTTGGTGCTATTAATATGGTACAACTCTCTGGAAACTATATTGAATTATGACTTTCCTTTTCTTGAGAATGAAAGGCTATTGAACATTTAATCAGCACTCTTGGTTGGAAATCTCACTAGAAATAGCCAAATGGTGAATTCTCTGAAGTTTCATCACAATTTATACTGAATGTCATAGAGATAACTAGAGATTAACAAATGTGTCAGTACAGTTGTGGGATCCCAAAAAAGAATTTTGTTAGCTTTGATTCATCTACCCTTAAAACAAGAAGTTTGCCTGTTTTATCAAATGTCTTTTAGATGTGCCATGATTTATTTTTTGCCATTTAACAAGTGCACTGGTTGGAAACTAACAAATACTTCGCTCCAAGAGATTTAGGAGATTTTCTACTTCCATGGGATGGGGCCTGTGACATAACCTTAGCATTACTAAGACTAATAACCCCACTTTATTTCTTTATGTTCATATATCAAGTGATTTTCATATTTCAAAATGGAAGAGAAAGAATATACTTGATAGAAATCCTTTCTACACATATGTTTCATACCACTTTCAACACATCCATTTTTTAGAATTATGGATATTTAAAATGTAGCTTTTTTAATAACATCAAATGCTTTCAGAGATTGATTATTCAATAGCATTTCTTCCTTTGCCTTTTGGTGATTTCAGCCTTCCCTCTGGTATGTGTTGATGAAAAGTCGTGTAATATATTGAGTCTTCAATGAAATTTATTGTCCTTTTTTAGGTGACACATATAAATATCCTAAATGAAATGTTGGCACCACCATCAGAGTACTAAAATATGTCATCATTCCTCTCCAGCAAATTCATATTTTATGTGTGTATGATGTGATATTCAGGCTTAATAAATATATGATAAGGAGAAATGTAAATGCCAAAAGGCTTCATTGAGCACTTTCATTAAATGGCTTCACTGAACAAAAAGACAACTTAAACATGAGACATTGTAAACCCTATGCAACAACACTGTGTCATTCTATATACTTAAATTATTTCTATTTTAAAAATGCATTTGCTTACAAAACAGACTAACAGTATCATGCTGATTCTTTCAAATACCAAAAAAGGGTTTTTTTTGCTTATTTGTGAAATTAAATAATCTCTAATGTGTGCTAGAACTGGAGGGGATGATTTTCTTTCTATTTTTACTTTCATAATTACATTTTTGATAATTCTTTCCCAGTTATTATAGATATTTATCCAGAAATTATGGTGTGGTATTTCAGTGTGATAGGAGAAAATAAGGGTAGCTAACTGAGGGGTATGGGTTCTGAAAAATAAGTGGAAAAATGGGAGGTTCAAATAATCCAGAGAGTTCAAATGACTTCCAGCAGTCTAAAGTTCCCATCTCTTTCCTTTGGGGCAGCTGTTTGGTTAACCCCCTAGATCAATTATCTGGATTCGTTATAGATGTGGCACTGGATCATTCAGGGGACTGTCATCTTGACATCCCACTGTACATCCTATAATGTGACATCTATACAGAGCACCTGGGGGAAGTGTAATGAGATGGTCTTTCTGGAACATCTGTTTCAAGCCCTGCACATTCCCAGTTCCCTAGAGTCAGGCAGACAAAAAGAAAGTGTTTTCAAGTCAAGCATTTGAGTTCTCTTCCCACCAGCTTGACTTTAGAGATTCATATACTCCATGTCTTTGTATAAATCACACTAATACCCTTTTTCCCCCTCTAAGAGCCAGTGCCCCTCTGGGTGCAAAACTCCTACTGACTTTAATTGGACTTCACCATGTGAGTTTGAAGACACACACCAGGAAAACCGGTCACTGTGGCCCAAGTGGCCTCTAGATGAAAGACATGACTGTATATAACTTCAAAAGTATCATTGCTTAATATTCATGAAACTACATATAAATGGAAGACAGGAATTATCAGTGACATGTTTTTATAATAATGTTGGGTGGATAAAATGTTTGGCAATATCTTTTGTCAAAGGTGAAGCTTATTAAAACTCGAATGTTTTAGTTCTTTTTTATTTTAAACAGTTAATTATTTTTTGTTTTTTGTTTTTTTATTGAAGATTTTTATTTACAGAACATATGAGTAATTTTATTTACAGAACATATGAGTATTTATAGAACCTTGCAAAGCTTTTTGTTACAAATTTTTCCCTCCTTCCCTCCACCCTCTCCCCTAGATGGCAGGAAGTCTAATACATGTTAAATATGTTAAAATATATGATAAATCCAATATACGTATACATATCTATACAGTTATTTTGCAGCACAAGAAAAATTGGATCTAGAAAGAGAAAAAAAAGAAAGAAGGAAATTTCTTCTTTGGATATAATTTTAATGATGATCTCTAGTTCTTCTTTGGTCACAAATTCCTTTCCTAAGAAAGAAAACAAAATGTAAGCAAACATTCACAGAAAGCATTAAAATGCTGTGTTGTGGTCCATACTCAGTTCCCACAGGCCTCTCTCTGGATGTATATAGCTTTCTTCATTGCTGAACAATAGGAACTGGCTTGAATCACCTCATTGTTGAAGAGAACCATGTCCATCAGAATTGATCATCATATGGTCTTCTTGCTGTGTACAATGATCTCCTGATTCTGCTCATTTCACTTATCATCAGTTGTACGTCTCTCCAGGCCTCTCTGAAATAATCATCTTGTTGGTCGTTTCTTACATAAAAATAATATTACATAACATTCATATACCATAATTTATTATTCGGCATTCTCCAATTGATGGGCATCCATTCAGTTTCCAGTATCTTGCCACTAAAAAAAAGGGCTGCCACAAACATTTTTGCACATGTGGGTCCCTTTCCCTCCTTTAAGATATCTTTGGGATATAGGCCCAGTAGAAACACTGCTGGGTCAAAGGGTATGCACAGTTTGATAACTTTTTGAGCATAGTTCCAAATTGCTCTCCAGAATGGTTGGATCCATTCACAGTTCCACCAACAATGTATTAGTGTCCCAGTTTTCCCATGTCCCCTCCAAGAATCGTCATTTTCTTTTCCTGTCATTTTAGCCAATCTGACAGGTGTGTA
>JAJPUD010001873.1:167529-202936 GCA_023553655.1 Myrmecobius fasciatus
TCAGAATGGTTGGATCCATTCACAGTTCCACCAACAATGTATTAGTGTCCCAGTTTTCCCATGTCCCCTCCAAGAATCGTCATTTTCTTTTCCTGTCATTTTAGCCAATCTGACAGGTGTGTAGTGGTATCTCAGAGTTGTCTTAATTTGCATTTCACTGATCAATAGTGATTTGAAGCATCTTTTCATATGACTAGAAATAGTTTCAATTTCTTCATCTGAAAATTGTCTGCTCAGATCCTTTGACCACTTATCAATTGGAGAATGGCTTGAATTCTTATAAATTTGAGTTAATTTTCAATATATTTTAGAAATGAGGCCTTAATCAGAATCTTTGAATGTAAATAATGTTTTCCCAGTTCATTGCTTCCCTTCTAATCTTGCTGCATTTGTTTTGATTGTAGAAAAACTTTTTAACTTGATATAATCAAAATTATCTGTCTGGTGTTCAATTAAGAGTTCCAGTTCTTCTTTGGACACAATCTGAATGATGATCTCTAGTTCTTCTTTGGTCACAAATTCCTTTCTCCTCCACAGATCTGAGAGGTAAACTATCCTACGTTCTTCTAATTTGTTTATAATATCATTCTTTATGTCTATATCATGAATCCATTTCAAACTTATCTTGGTATACAGTGTTAGGTGTGGGTCAATGACTAATTTCTTCCATACTACTTTCCAATTTTCCCAGCAGTTTTTGTCAAATAGTGAGTTCTTATCCCAAAAGCTGGGATGTTTGGTTTGTCAAACACTATATTACTATAGTTATTGACTGCTTTGTCCTATGAACCTAACCTATTCCACCGATCCACTACTCTGTTTCTTAGCCAGTACTAAATGGTTTTGATGACCACTGCTTTATGATATAGTTTTAGATCTGATACAGCTAGGTCACCTTCATTTGCTTTTTTTTTTCATTAATTCCCTTCTTACTTTGCCCAACTTTATGCTAATAAATTTGATAACCTGAGTGAAATGAGGAATACCTACAAAAATATAGATTGCCCAGATTAACAGAAGAGGAAATAAATTACTTAAACAGTCGCATTTTAGAAAAAAGAAATAGAACAAGGAACTAATCACCTCCCTAAGAAAAATTCCCTGGAGACCAGATGGATTTACATGTGAATTCTACCAAACATTTAAAAAACAATTAACTCCAATACTATATAAACTATTTTAAAAAATAGGGAGTGAAGGACTCCTACTAAATTCCTTTTATGACACAGACATGATACTGATACCTAAACCAGGTAGGATGAAAACAGAGAGAGAAAATTATAGATCAATCTCCCTAATGAATATTGATGCAAATATCTTAAATAAAATATTAACAAAGAGATTACAAAAAAATCATCCCCAGGATAATACACCATGACCAAGTAGGATTTATACCAGGAATGCAGGGTTGGTTCAATATTAGGAAAACTATTAGCATAATTGACTATATCAATAACCAAATTAACAAAAAAAATATGATTATCTCAATAGATGTAGAAAAAGCATTTGATAAAATCCAACCTCCATTCCTATTAAAAACACTAGAGAATATAGGAATAAATGGACTTTTCCTTAAAATAGTAGCATCTATTTAAAACCATTAGCTAGCATCATATGTAATGGGGATAAACTGAAACCATTCCCAATAAGATCGGGGTGAAACAAGGTTGCCCACTATCAACATTACTATTCAGTTTTGTATTAGAAATGCTGGCTTTGGCAATAAGACAAGAAAAAGAGATTAAAGGAATTAGAGTAGGTCATGAGGAAAACAAATTATCACTCTTTGCAGATGATACGATGGTATTCTTAGAGAACCCTAGAGACTCAACTAAAAAACTATTAGAAATAACCCACAATTTTAGCAAAGTAGCAGGATACAAAATAAATTCACATAAATTATCAGTATTTTTATACATCGCTAACAAAATCCAACGCAAGAGGTACAAAGGGAAATTCCATTAAAAATAACTGTCAATAGTATAAAATATTTGGGAATATATCTGCCAAGGGAAAGTCAGGAACTATATGAGCAAAACTACAAAATACTTTCCACACAAATAAAGTCAGATGTAAACAATTGGAAAAATATCAAGTGTTCTTGGATAGGTCGAGCGAATATAATAAAGATGACAATAATACCTAATCTATTTATTTAGTGCTATACCAATCAAACTCCCAAGAAATTATTTTACTGACATAAAAAATAACAACAAAATTCATCTGGAAGAACAAAACATCAAGAATTTCAAGGGAATTAATGTTTTAGTTTTTTATGTGTGTTTTATACTATTTTTTGTTCCAGACCTATAATTTCAATGGTATAGGGAATCCCTGGTAAGGATGCTCCCTCTGCTAATACAGATTAACAACTGATCTACAACTATAAAGAGTTGCCTGAAACATGAAGGGATTAAATTATTTCCCCGAAATCATATAATCAGTATATATAATAGGAAGGACTTAAATCATGACTTTCCTGTCTCAGAGGCTATAATTTTCTTACTATGCATGCTTCCTCTATTAATACTTTATGGTCTAAAAGTTTTGACAATGAAAAATAAATCCTGATAAAAATAGAAAACATTAAGTATTCTGAAAGCAAAGAAGCTACTATACTTTCAACTCTTCCTAGCATTATGTAGCCAGAAAGATCATCATTGTAGTGTCTTAGCAGGAATAGGAATCTTCAAAACTTATTTTTGCCTTCTTCTGTTCAGAGAACATTGCCTACTTTAAATGAATTTAACACGCACATACACACACACACACATACACATGCACATACACAAAGTTGAATCAAAATTTAAATTGATGCTATGATTTTTAAAGCTTCCCATAATAGCATTTCAGTTTCTCCTAGATCTTGAGAGAATCAAGCTATTGCTAGCTCTTTTTGATTGTGCTTGCCTCTCTACTTTTCCAGTACTTTTCACCATCAAAGGAATGGACTTTGTCCAAAAGGAGAAATCCTCACCTTTATATGAAGAAAACTTTTTTCTTACCTAAAGTGTTATATGAAAGTATTTGGGTATGAGAGTATAATGGTTTTAGTAAGTCATTTGTACAGGATTCCCACTTCTGAACTCTTCTTTTTATGCAAAGCATATTCTGTTTTGTACTTAAAGTTTTGTACATAGGACCATAGCAACATAGATTAGGAGCTAGGAAAGAATTTTAAGGTCCTCTAGAACCATCCCCTCATTTTACAAATGAGAAAAGACTGAGTGACTTGTTATACAGGTAATAGTGATAAATCTGGTTTCTCCAGTCAGGTCCCTTGACACCAAATTCCAATGCAACAATTAATTTTATTATTTATATTTTTATTAAAGTATCTAATATGTGCCAAACATTTTATTGTATGCCATAGATGTAAGTAAAAAACACAAAGTGCAAAGAATGAAATAATCCCTACTTGTAAGAAATCCACATTTTAAGAGATCATGACGACATATGCAATTACAGGCAGGATAAATATAAGTTCAAGTACTTCAACACAAGATAGCATAAAAGGGTAGGCACCAGTAAGTAATCAGGAAAGACTTAAAGTAGAACTTGATACATATATTGAAGGAGGAGAGGGATTCTATAATGTAAAAGTGGGGAGTGAATTCCTGACATTTGAAATAGCCAGTACAACAGCAAGGAGATAGTAAATGATGAAATGACTTTGGTGAGAAAGAGAGAAGAATGGTTTGGCTGGACTGCATATGAACGAGGGAAAGGAACCAGGAGCTGGAAAGATAATGTGCATAAAGACTATACAGGGCTTTGAAAATAAGCATAGAAGTTCATGCATTTTATTTCTGACACAATATAAATTCTCCAGAGCTTTTTTAAATAAGAGAATGACATGATCAAGTCTACACTTCAGAAAAATCACTTTAGTTGAAATATAAGGATATATGGAAATTGTGAGAGACTTAAGGCAGAGAAAGCAAGTAAGAAACTAGGTGAGAATTGATAAAATAGTAAGAGTAAACTCTGTCAGAAAAAAGAAGGGGACATATGTGAAAGATATTGTGGTATTAGAGAAAAGTTGCAGGATTTAGCAACCATGGATACATGAGCAGAGAGACAGTGGGAAAGCTAAGATAATATAGTTGTAAACATGAGGAATTTGAAGAATGGTTGTATCTTACCAAAATAGGGAAGTTCAAATTGATCTTCGATTAAGATAATGAGTTCTGTTTCTGACATGTTAAATTTGAAATGTCTGAGAGATCCAGTTTGAAATATCCAAAAAGCAATTAGAGAAGCAGAATTGAAGCTCAGGGGAAAGACTAGAACTGAGTTTTCAGATCTGGGAGTTATTAGCATTGAAATAATTAAATCCAAGGAAACTGATGAGAGAACTTATAGTAAGGGGTTGAGGACCCTCATAGTACAGAGTTTAATTTACTAGCTATAGGATCAATATGGGAGTCAGGGAGACAAATGGCCTAAGAAGGTACTGAAGGGTAGAGCAATTGGAGGAGTTGATGAAGACAAAGAATGGGCATAAAAGAAATGTGGTATAAAGAATAATGGAATGATAGCATATTATGTTCACATAGAAGAATATCAGACTTTTTAATTAACAAAGTAGAACACTTATGCATCATGATCCCATGGGTGCTTTTCCTATACATGGCTGTTAGTGAAAAGGAAATATCATAAACTATAAATAAATTGGGGAATTAGAAAGGTAGGGAGTTTAAGGGAGAATCTAAATGGAAGGTAAAGTCCTTAAGTCTAGGAGATAGCATTAGGGAGAAAAGGAGGTTTGGGAGCTAGAAAGGAAACATCTTCAGAAAAAAGAAAGTCCAAAGGGACCATATAAAAAAAGCTCTAGCATGATTCAAATTGAATGGAAATTTTTGATTTAGTTAGCTTCAGAGGAGGGAAAATATATGAGTGCTGGTGGCAAAGTGAGGGTCTGAAAAATGTCAGTTGGGAGCAACGGGCATAACAAGATTCTTGACTACAAAAACTCTTAAAATGGAATAAATGGAATAAATGAATGGATGGGTGGGTGAGTATGGATATTGAATTTAGGACAATAATATTAGCATTTTTATTGAAGTCAAGGGTGCTGGGTTCTAATGTCACTGACCATACCAAGTATGTTTAATATTTATTTGAAAGAAAAACTCCTGGGGCAGCTTGGTGGTGCAGTGGATAGAGCTCTAACCTTGAAGTCAGAAGGACCTGAGTTCAAATATGACTTCAGACACTTAACACTTCCTAGCTATGTGACCCTGGGCAAGTCACTGAACCCTAATTGCCTCAGCAAAAAAATAGGAAAAAAAAGAAAAAAAAAGAACCTGAGAAAATCAATCATTTTCAAAAAGTAAAAATTCCATTTATATCTATATTGGGCAATAATTTGGGCTGCTATATACAAGGAGTCATCAGTGGCAGAGTAACTTCCACTAGAATTTCTTGATTTTTATGTTTGTTTAAAAGATGAACATATAATACACACTGATAGAATAACATAATGGTGATTTATGAAAGGAAATTAGTCTCAGTATGATGGTCTTCTATTAATATAATAAATACAGAATAGATACACCTAGTTTTCAGGCAAATAGTTACTTGGTGTTTGATTTAGTTCTGGAATTGGAAGCACACATGCAACTACATAAACTGAACATAAATACAAAGTATGGAAAAGTTTCAGATACTATGCTTATCAAAATGGCCTAATTGAAAATTGGTAATCCCAGATTCCAAAAGCAAGCTCAGGTGCCACAGGTGTATATGCCAAGATCAAAGTAATGAATATTTATATCTTAAAAAGATAAAATTGCATTTTAAATTGCTGTAAAGGATTTTAGGAAAATAAATGACTCACTACCATTGAAATCTTTTATGAAATCATTTAAACATATGGGAAGTCAAAATCCTTTGAAAGTCTAATCATTACTTGGAAGACTGACAAAGATTTTGACACTTCTTTTTGTTAAAAATGATTTCATTTCAAAATTATCGATGTATAATGCTGCTTTCCAGAGGAAGTTTTAAAAAAAAGTATTTTAACCAGTACTTCACTGGCTAAAGAGAAACTAACTCCTCTGCAAGAGTAGGTAACTTTATAAAATTTTTCTTTGTTTATTGATGATCCATTTGTAAGATATCATTATTATTACTATCAAGAAAAAAATTTACATTTGCTAACAATAATTATAAGTGGAAGTTGAAATTAGTAAAAACATTATAAAGCATAATACTGAAGAGATTAAATTTATTCCTGTTTTTCAAAACATGGAAACAAGTAGGTGATAAAGAAAACTGAACTTGATATCAGAAACAGTAAGTTTAAATCCCATTAAGACAAATACTTCATGTTTGGTCCTGGGCAAACACTGTCCCTCATCCTCCATTTCTTCACATGTCAAATGTCAATAACACCTTCCTCTCAAAGTCATTTTGATGATCAGATAAAATAAGTAAAGCACTTTACAAATGTTAAAAGCATTAAATAAAATTAATTATTATTATTATTATTAATGTCTTAAGGAATTGAATGAAATATTGGTAAACCTGCTGACTTCCAAGTTTCTAAGTTCAAAAAAATACATAAAGACCCAGGAAAGAATGATAGACTGTGTATATTCAATTTTAGGAGAAGGGGAAAGAGAGCTTTGCCAAAAAGACTTGTGGATAGGGAATTGTACCATATTTCAGTGTTGGCTCCTGCTTTTAGCTGCTCTGTGTGGGATATATAATGGTCCCTCAGCTGAATTCAGTCTTTTTGCAGCCCACAGCCTCCTGGCAAAATGAGTCCCCTATGTTTGAAACTGAAATCTAACAGCTTAAAAAAAAAAAAAAACCTAATGCTCCAGAAAAAGGACTGAAAATGATAGATAATTCTATTAGGTTCTAGCCTCTAGGAAAATGTTGGGGTAGATAATTTGAAAATGAATATGTAACCACTAATGGAGGATAGATTCCTAAGAAATATACAGGTTTGGGGGGAAAGGAGCTAAAGATCTCTTCATCTGCCTCCTCATTTTATATTTGAAGAGCTTTATATGCCAAAATGATATGTAATCAGTGCTTTATGTGGTGGAGACTCAAGTGACACAAGCCATATATAGGTACAGAAACATGTCTTAACCTGACAGATGGAATAACATGAGCTCAGATGACTCTGCCAACCAAAAACAACATTATAGTAACCTAATCCAGAATTCTTCCTCCTATGGAAATAGCAGAGAATACTAGCAAAAGGCTCTGAGTGAACTATCCAAGTTCTACATATTTATATATACTTCTTTGAAAAAGAAATAATAGAAAAGCTAGAGAAGTGTTGATTGGTGATAATACCCAGTGAGTTAATAATTATGGCTTTTATTTTTGTGCCTTGGATAGCCCACGGCATGAATATAGTCAGAACAATTCAATTTGTCTTAACCTTGATACTTACTAGTTCTGGGTATCTAAGCAAGTCACCTAACTTTGGTTATCCTTAGATTCCTCCTTTGTAATTTGGAATTTAGGTAAAAATGGAAAATGAAATAAAAGACAGGTAGGTGGCACAGTATATAGAAACTGGCTTGAAATCAGGAAGACTTATCTTCCTGAATTCAAATCCAGTCTCAGATACTAGCTATGACCCAGGGCAGGTCAATTTACCCTATTTACCTCAGTTCCCCCACTGTAAAATGAGCTAGAGAAGGACATGGTAAACCACTCCAGTATCCTTAGCAAGAAAACCTCAAGTGGGGTCATGGAGAGTCAGAAATGACTAAAAATGTATGAACAACAAAAACTTCTGGAGAGGTGTTGTAACATGATGGATATCAGACTCACCTTGGAATCAGAAGGAAAAAAAAAACTGGCTTTAAGTCCTGTTTCTGACACATGGAAGCTGTGTGATCTTGGGCAAGTCACTTAACCTCTAATTATCTCCAGGAAAATCTATAAGGACAGAAATTATAGATGAATTACCAACCCACATTCTAGGAGTTCTCTATTCTGATGAAATCAAAGATCTAGATCAGTAGCGTCCCATTCAAATAGAAACAAAGATCATTGATTAAATTATAGAGATTCTTATGGGCTGCATATTGACAGTTTTAAAATGTATTATTATTGTGTTATTTAATTTTTATTTGTTTTATTAAATATTTCCCAATTACATGTTAATCTGGTTTAGACAATGCTCAAGAGAATTGTGGGTTGCTGTTTGATACCTTTGACTCTAGATAACACTTGTCCTATCCATGTTAAAGGCTTGTCAGGAGAGTTCATTTTAATCAATAAAACATTACAAAGCAGTATATATTCCCATTAATCTGTGAGTTTGGGGCAGGAACTGATTTTGTTGTTTTGTAGTTGTAAATGTTTTTTGCCTTTCTTTATATTCCCAGAATTAAGCATAGTACATAGCATATAATAGGTGCTTAATAAATGCTAGTTACTTGAATAATATAAACATATGCTTTGATGATTTCCTAAGTTAGAATACAATATATTCATATCCAGACTTACCAGCAATAAGGAACACATTCATGTTAGTTCTCTGTCCCACTCAGCCCCAGATGGTAGGGCCCTCAGAGGCCCCAGTACAACCCACACTTGACCAATAATCCTTCCTACAACATCCATAGCAAGTCATCATCTACCCACTATATCCTACATACAGTTTATTTTATGCTTGGATAGCTCTGTTAGGTTTTTCCTTAAACTGAAACTAAATTTCTATCTCTGAAACTTCCGAATTATTTCTATTTCTGCCCCATGGAGCCAATCTGAATAATTGTAATCCTTCTTATAAATGACAGCCCATGAAATACATACATCTACCATGTCTCCTCAAACCTTCTCTCCTCTAGGCCAAATAGCCTCTATACCTTCAACTGAATGTCACAGAACATGAGGTGAAATCCTTCACCATCCTGGTGTTCTCCTCTGGATGTTCTTCATCTTACAAATGTTCCTACTAGAATGTGGCATCCAGAACTGAACAAAACATTTCAGATTTGGTCTCACAGAGGCAGAAAATAGCAGAACTATTACCTTGTTCATAATGAACTCCATATCATTGGCACAATTATCAAGAAGCCTGGACCCTAAAGAAGCATCTAGGGAGTGTGGTGGAAAGAGAGCTAGATTTCAAATCACAAAAATCTGACTTCAAATTCTGCCTTAAACACTTCATTCCTTAATTGTGTGAGGCTAAAAGAATTACTTAACCTCTCTCAGCCTGTTTCCTCATCTGTAAAATGGGAAGAATAATAGCACATCCCTCATGGGGTTGTAAGGATCGAATGAGGTAACAAATGTAAAATGCTTTGCAAATTTTAAATAACTATGTAAATAATCTAAAATAATAATAATGAATGCAATAATGATAAAAGCTAAATCACTATTATTTTCATTATTATTACTATTAGATTTCAAATTACAAGGAAACATAACAGCAGGATGGTAGTGGAGTTTTTTTTTTAATTTCCCTTTTTTCATCATTATAAAAAGTTCTCAGTACAGAAACTATCTCCGCCAATACAGATCAGCAATTCATCTATAGGATACAATCAGAGATTTGGTCCAAAAATGAAAATATTAGGTAGAGCAAGGGCAGAAGCTTACTTACTATAAGTCTTCCTGACTCAATAAATGGCACTCTCTCTCTACCATCCCATGCTGCCTTTCATTTAATCTTATTTTACATGGGAGAAAATGAAAACCCCTATATCAGCTTCTAAAGCTCTTAAAAATGAAGCATAGTCATGGGGATCTGCAATATCATAAGCAAGGAAGGAAAAGGATAAAAGATCTCTTAGTCACAGTAAAGAGAAAAGTGTGGAAAACCTCAACTGCAACAAATTGTTCTTCTGTAGAAAAGCACATTTTAGAGAACAGAAAGGTTTTGCATTTCTGCTGACCTGAGTTCTTTGGCTTCTGAATGCCCCCTTTCCACCTTGATTTTATTTTCTCAGACTATCACCAGACTTTCATTTTTATTTATAGAATGCCTAACCATAGACTATTTCTTTCCAATCAAACAACAGAGTCTTTTTATCCTCGATTACAGAGTATATGGTACAACTTGTTTGAAATGTTAGATGTTAACTGATTTTCTAAACCTAACAAAAGGGTGTTATAACTTCATTGTGACTGTTGGTTAGAGAGAGGTAACTATAGGTAGGTTGAAATGGCTTCAGAGTGGGAAGGGATAGTAGAGATAGATGCTTCAAAAGTGGCAATGTTGAGCAAAGAGTAGCCTTCTTCCATAGAACAGAATATCAGGAGACATGTAAGAAAAAATATCAATTATAAATGAGAATGACCAGAAATGAGGTATTGTTAGCAAAAAGCTAGCTTTCCACCAGTACTCAAAAATGAAGGAGCTTAAAGGAGAGTGAGATATGATGGAGAGTATGATAATGATAGAATATTTTTCTAAAGAACACATTGAAAGGTAAGGGAGCTACTCTGCTAGGTGGTGTAGTGGATAGAATACTGAGCCAGGAGTCAAGAAAACTCACTTTCCTGTGTTCAAATCTAGCTGTGTGATGTTGAGTAAGTCATATAAACTTGTTTGCCTTAGTTTCCTTAACTGTAAAATTATCTGCAGAAAGAAATGGCACACCACTCCAGAATCTTTGCTAAGAATATCTCAAATAGGTTCACAAAGAGTAGGACGCAGTCAAAATAACTGAAAAGCAACAGAAGATTGGGATGGAGTAGAACTAGCTAAGAATAATAATACAGGGAGAGGTAGTAAAATGAAGGAATTTTTATCTTGATAGACAATAAGTGTAGTACAGAGATTAGAGAAGCAGAAGGTAGAAATTTGCTAATGGAAGGAAAGCAGAACATTCCTTTGCATACTTGGTACATTACTCTGACTCTTATGAAATCATTTAAGGATGAAAATATAGAATCACAGCAGTTTATGGTTCAGAGTAAAGGATCATAGAGACCTGGATGGGATTTTGTAAATCATCTGCTCTAACTCTCATTTTGCAGGCCAAGAAACTGAGTCTTAGAGAAATTATTGACTTGCTCAAAATCAAATCAATAGTAAGTGACTGACTGGAAAGCTAATGCTTTTCACACTGCACCACCAAAGAAGGAAATAGGGAGACTAATCAAGAGAAGAAGTGAAGCATGAAACATGGAAAAGGAGCAGGTATAGACTGAAATAAAAAAAAGAACAATCTAGAAAAGTAGATAAGAAGTAAAAGAGAAAGAAACTGGACCATATTTATTGATTTCAACCATTAATAGAGAGAAATATTTCTGTATAGTTTTTTTTTAATTTATAAACTTTTTAGAAACTGAGCAGGCATTTAAAAACAACAAAATATAGACTCATGCCTTAGAAATCCCTGAAGTATCAGCTTCTAAGATGTATTTGAATTATTAGCATTGCAAGGAATACTTTGGTAATATATTAGATTAGCTGATTTCTTTTTAACTTAGGTATGAACCTCATGATTAAATGGAATTCCTATAAAGAGATTCCTTCTATCATTGTAGACTGGCACTCTGAAATTTACAATCAGGTCAATGAGACATTAACTGGTAGAGAGGGGTTTTGAACCCCTAAATCTTCCTAAACATGAAGTAGGCTCTGTATCCATTCCAATAGTTTTTACTTAAAATAATGGCAAGTTTAAAATAATTCATCAGAAATATTCCAACCAAACAATCCTTTCTAACCTGCTGCTTGTCTCTTTAAAATTCTGATATGCACTTTCTCTAATACAAAAAAATCACTCAACTTCACAATTAAATTTTCTAAAGAAAACTTTTTATCAAAAATCTTAAAGAGGCTTAAGAAATTAATTCCCCACGTAATCATATTAACAAAATTTCTCATAGTTGGTATTTTGGAGTCAAATCTATTGAAAAGTCAAGGAGTGAAAATGAGCAATCAGAGATACCTTCTCCATCTCAATAAATATGTGTAGTTTTATACTTGTTTTCATACTGCTTGGTGTTATTGTGTCAGGAATGCATGTAATGTTATTCATGCTAATGTAGTAGGTTTTGTTATTCTATGGAGTTATGGGTAATGTGGATATATTCTGAACTAGAATTCACTGAATCAAGCATAAACTGCTAAAATAAGGAAAGACTAAGTATAAACAATAGAACATAATGACCTTGCCTACTTTAAACATAAGTATATATCATGTGAAAACATAGAGAGCTAATAAAATAACTTTCTGCCAATGAGGAAGGATATTTCTTCAAAAGATAGAAGAAACTATTAATCTTCATTTGATTTAAATAGAATAAACCTCATTTTTATGAGCCCATAAAAATCAGATAAGAGAAAAATGTAGCTTCAGACCAGTGCCTGAGTTAGATGCCATGTATTGAGTACAATTTCAAATAGTGAAGGAAATTCTCTATTTTTTGTCTTAAAACTCTTCAACCTTTCTTGAGCTATAAAAATAACCCCTCCATACAATACAAGAAGACATACCATTGTTTCAACATTTCTTTGTACTTCAAAACCCCAAACTACGTAAGTCATGACACTAAATGACTAGGATTGAGGCGATGAGGAGGGAAGGTAAATAGGCTAAATTGTATTTTATTTTGAATTCTTGACTATCTTGATGGGCATATTTTCCTGTAAGTAATCACTTTTATAGATGAGAAGCAAGATGGCTTAATGATAGAATTGGCCTTGGTATTAGGAAGAACTGGATGTTTCTGATATATATTACTTGTATAATACAGAAAAGTCATTTAACATTAAGTTCCCTCAATAAAGACTGTAGGATTTAAGAGAAGTACTGGCATACATTGATAAGAGGAAGTTTCCTCACTAGGAATTCCCCAAATCAATAAAATCATATGTCTGGTCTCTCTTTGCCTCTCCCATTTCACAACCACCAAAAGAACTCATCTTTAGAACTATATGGGAATATTAGAAAATATTATTTGTAGGTGAGGAACTTGAAGCTCAGAGAAATTGAGTAATTTGCCTAAAGTTATACAGTTAAGTGGAGCTCTAATTTCAACTCAGATCATCTGGATGTAAATTTAGTTTTCGATCTACTACACCACATACACAAATATGACTAAATAATCCTGAAACAATGACATCATAACTAATTCCATAATTCCATTATGGTTATGGGTATCACAATTATTGGCACCCACATTTAGAACTAGAAGAAATTTTATAAGCCATTTAAAGATAAACCCCTAAATTTACAAATAAGGAAACTGAAACCCAGAGAGACTCAGGAACTTTTATGCAGATAGCAAGTTATATGTTGTAGCTACCAAGTAGAATGTGATCCCCTTCAGGGAAGAGAACATCCAGGTTTTTGTCTTTGAATCCCCAACACTAAGCATAATGCCTGGCCCATAGAAGGTACTTGTTAAAAAGCATCCAGACTGATTAATTGGTTAAATATCAGGGCCTAGGATTTGAACCCAGTTCCCAACTTCAAATCAAGCCCTTTTTCCACAGCATGTAATATGAGTGCATAAAAATTTATAATAAATAGTAGCAATCATTTTATTATACCTTTTTATGATGCTTTCATATATATTTGAATTTTTGTAGAGTCTATGAGGTTGGGAGAACAGACATTATTACCCCAATTTTACAGATGAAGAAGGTACTATTTAAATCATATGTCAAAGGCGACATAAGTCAATGGTGTCTATGCTGTTAGGACCCAGTTTATTTATTTTTTTTTTTTGACTCTTATAATGCTTCTCTTCCTACTGCACTGTGCTAAGTCCAACTATTAGGGAAAATAAGGGAAAGAAATAAGCATTTTATGGTGCCTATTATATCCTAGGCATTTGCTACAATTTTTATAAATAGTATGTCATTTAATATGTACCATAATCCTGAAAGGTAGATTTATTATTATTGAAGAAACTGAGAAAAAATGAGGTTAAGTGACTTACTTACACCACTTGTCACAGGATCACAGCACTTGTAAGTTTCCAACATTACATTTGAATCTGTCTTCCTAAATCGTCCCAGTACTCCATCCACTATTCCACTAACTGCCTTTAACTTCCAACTAGCATCATATTTTTTTACCTTCTAAATTAAAGACTTGACTATGCGTATAATATTTAATAGTTGATCCTTTTTTAATAAGAGTTTTAAAGATAACCCTTGTTTTTATCCCCAAGTCACCTGTTCTCTCTCCCTTAAGATACATTGGTCTCCTTTCACTCTATTCCAATGTATGGTGGATTTAAATCTGGGCTTGAAGTTAGGCATGTCATGTATCATTAAATGTCAGAAGCAATACCTCCAGGCCTCTAATATATCCTGAGGATTTGTGGGATGAAACACTTAACCTCTAAGTGTCCTAGGCAACTCTCTAAGGCTATAAATTGTACTGCATTTGAATCTGCATAGTGCAGTTGGTTTCCTCATTGAAAGCTCCTTATACTAATCACACATGCTTACCAAAACAGTAACAGCTCCATTCCCAAAAGAAAACAACAACTCTCCAGGAATGCTCAATATTTCCATTGTCTCCTGACTTTATAATTATTAGACCCTTTCTTTTCCTTTTCTAGAATGTCCTTTCCAGTGAACACTAGAAGAATAGGCTGCTAGAACCTCACAAAGGGAGTTCTTGTACCATTTACAGTGGAAAGAAAACTGTTCATTTTTCTCCTTGGCCACACAGCCAAATCTGTTAGTATGACTCGTTGGTCAGCTGTTCCCTGGGACTATTTTGGCGCTGGCACCAGGATAGGTTAAGGGGTTTTGCAATCCCGGCTGTTGTACGAAGATTCCTTGGCTAGCTTTTGATAAATTAGGAGCATACTTAAGGGAGGAAATGATAAGAACAAAAATGATCATTAATGAATTAAACATGAAAGTAGTAGTTACTAAATAGAATCTCGGTTTTCTTCCACCACTCCAAGAGGGGAAAAATATTCTGCCCACAAGTGACCTTTAATATGCTTGGATTTTTCTCCCCAGGACCATGGAATCTCAAAGAAAATGAAGTGTTCATCCCCTCTATTTGAATTCAGAGGACCTGAGTTTGCTTTATTGGTTCATTCTTTGTCACATATGAACAAGTCACCTGATTTCTTTAAGTTTTAGTTTCCAACTCTAAAAAATAAAATAATTAGAGTAGATGATTTCAAAGTCCCTTCTAGTTCTAAATCCTATTAAAATGCTTTAAGTCATCTGTTCTAACCTATGCCTCTTTTACACAATTCACAATGGATGGTCCTAATCAGTGTTACAACTATGAAAGAGGGGAAAATATTGGAAATGTGATTCACCAATAACTATAAAGACAAAAAGAAACTCAAAGGCAATACCTTGTTCTATTTTATCAGACACTTCTCTACAATGTTAACATGATTTCATCATTCAGCATTCTTCAGATGTTCTGAAATCATCTATTTCACAAATCCGTTTCGTCTGTGAGATCATAAAGATTATCAAATGCATAGCCAAAACCCAGGTATACATGTCTATATCTTTCCCCAGAACTATCACTCTAGAAACCTCATGCAAAAAGAGTTTGCTTGATTAGCTGTCTCAGAGATGGCACCTACCTTTCTAAATACTCTCCAACCCATCACTTTATTAATGCTCTCTGGAATTTCTCCAGAAGTCAAATTCCTCAACTTATCATTTGAAAGACTGACTTCCTTTTTCCTTTTTTAAAACTGAATATATTTGTCCATCCTCATTCCTTTGATAGATTCCCTTTTCTCCCTGATTTTTCACAGATTACTAACAATTTAGCAATCAAATGAGAAATTATTTCAGTGCTATGGGCATGATGACTTGAATTTATCAAGATCAACCAGGCATTTCTTTGACGTGTGTGACTTCTGTTTTAGAACTTCTAATCTGGGTATATTTTTCTCATTAAAGAAATTCAAGAAAAATAAGAATTGAGTTCTGCCTTTTCTGTGTAATAAATGAATAATTTCCCTTCAAATTCAAACAATGGTCCTAATACAGTTTTATCATTTGTATACCCTAAGCATAGTTTAAAATGAAACCACAACAAAACAAATTTATTGCAAGTCTCTACTCATTCTGAATACTAGCATTTCTGACATTACTCTGATAAGGATTGTGCTCTTCTTTTATGTTTATACTGTTATTTGTCATTATTTCCTTCTTCTGTATGTTTTCTTTTTTCTTTTCTGTTTCTTTCTTTTATCCTTCCTTTCTATTTTCCTTCTTTCTTTCTTCTTTTCTTTGTTTTTTTTGAGACTGCCCTTATATCTCTCCTATGCTGAAAATGTGGTTCCATCCCTTTACTAATTAACACAATATCTTTGATCTACCCTAGAACTAGGGTAGATCTGATGTGAGTCGATTTTCCCTTCCTTAGGCAACCTGTTGGTCTGCTGTTCCTGAGGGCACCTTATATTGTTACTAGTCATAGCACAGATATTCTGACAACCTAGCCTGCCACAATTCAGAAGACATGATCCCAAGCAGATCCATTCAGCTTGCCAGTGAGGACTACACATATGTATTATAAATGTCTTTATAAAGCATACCTCCAAAAAACCTACATAAACAGATTATGTATCTCCTGACAGAGAGAGATGGGAAGGGAAGGAAATGAGCATTTTAAGTGATTACTCTGTTTCTGGCACTTTGCTAAATACTTTACAAATATTATTTCATTTGAAGGTATGAGCTAAAGTTTGAGAAATAAACTTGTTTTTAGAAATGGCCACTACATGGATTCACTTTACTTGGCAATGCTTATTAAGTTATGTTACTGATTTTTTTCTTTCAGTTATTTTTAATTAAGTGAAAGATCTTAGTAAGGTTAATGTGTACCTCCAAAAAAACACTATTATATTTTTAATACACAGAAGAAATTTCCGAAGGAAGACAGAGAGAGGACAGTTTTGAAAGTAATGTGCAAATTTTGTTATATACTTTTTAAAATATTTACTGGAAATTTATTTTACAAAAAATTCCCTCTATTCTTCTGTATGTATAGCTTTGCATCATCTGGTTTTACAATTCAATTTTTTTAATTTAATTTTAAAATGGATAAAATCCAAAATAGAAACGTTACCTGAACATCTGTATCAATCTCTTTTGACCCTGTATCTTTCTTATTCTCCTCAGAATCATATTCTTAGCATCAGAATTTTATTCTTAAGAGAATCATATCTTTCTTGAATCAATATCCTTATTAGAATCTTAGACCACATGATTCTAATTATCCTTTCTGTGAATTCTTTGAAATCTACTCTTTCAAAATCCAGGATACCTCTTCCTTATTTATAAGATATAGTAGTCACTTTTTTTCCAAGTTTCCTTTTTATTTTGGCAGTTTCTTTCTTTATATTTATTAGAATAAGATCTAAAAATATAATATTTTTAAGATTAAAATGATTATCAGAAGAAGTCTGAAATTACATATATGTTCTGTGTTTTAGTACAGAATGAATGCCCAATAACTGAAGCCATTAATTATGACTCTATATTAGCTTTGTCATCTACTTCAGAAACTAATCATCCATTTCTTTCTTCTGATTTGGCAGTCTTTCCTAGATTTACAATACAATATGTCATCTTCCTTTATTTATCCTTAACCAAATATCCTATCTTCATAATGCTTTCCCTCTAGTTTATGGATTCTTCATAGAATTATATACTTATAATACATAGTGTTACTCACCTCTTCCTATTGTATCTTTAAACAGGTAATAGTATTGGAATTTTATGGAAAATGGCAGACACTAAAGTAAGTTTTTTTTTCCCTTGAATTACTAAGGGTGCACTAATGTTCAACAAACAGACTGAGAAATTAAATAAACACACACTTTTGAGTTTAACCTGCATTATTCACATTTTCTTATGTCTAGACAATTAATAAAACTTTAAGTCCTATTTTAAGTGAGGGCTAATTTAGTAAGGTGTAAATGTAAACACCTGAAAATTTAACAATTGACTTATAAGTCAATGCCCCAACACATGATTATGCATTACCATTATGAGTCAAATATTACCAATATAAATTTGTACCTTCAAATTATTTTGTCTTATTATATACTTCCTAAAGCATTTATTCCCACTTTTAAGTAGTATTTTATTCTTTCCAGGTAAGTCTAAAAATCGGATAGCAACCTGATAATCCTCTTGCCTTTCCTTCTAAAAGAAATCTATTGTTCTTCAGTTGTTTTCCAGTCTTGTCTGACTCTTTATGACCCCATTTGAGGTTTTCTTTGCAAAAATACTAGAGTGGTTTGCCATTTTCTTCTTCATCTCATTTTATAGATGAGGAAACAGTCTAAAAGAGTGAAATAATTTGCTCAGAATCACACAACTAGTAAGTCTGAGGATGGAATTGAACTCAGGAAAATGAGTCTTCCTGCTTCCAGCCTCAATACTTTATCCACTACACCCCCTAGCTGTGATCTAATAGGGATATCACTCTCCATCTCCTAGATATGACAAGTTATTTGTCACAGAAAGAAACACAAACATAATGCAAACCTCTTTGCATCATAGAACTTCTCACCTTCCATACTCACATTGAAGTCATTTATTCTCTGTGGCTCTCTCTGATTCCTCTTCAAGCTAATAGCTATAGCAGACTGTCTATTTAGTTTGCATATCCATTTGCTATGAAAGTACTCAGTTTTTTATATTTCTAAGGAAGAACATTTTATGATTGAGCTTTCTCACCTTTTTCTTGAACTTTTCTGACTTTGCTCACATTATCTGTGCTAAGATTTAGCTGATAATCACATTCTTGACATCACTTAAATGCAAACAGTAGCTACTCTTTTCTGCTATTTGAAGGAAGAATATCCACTTTCCCCAATTCTTTTACCTCTTACCTCGGTTGTTCTCTGCTCAGATGAATATGCATTTCTTCATTGCATCACCATCTGTCACATCATGGGAGTAAGCTCAAATGCAAACAGAAGTAGAGAGACACTTTTAATTTTGTATTGTTTGGTATTATGGCAGTGATCACAGATCTTGAATTTCATTGTACCATGCTTAAAGACAGGCCACCAGTGTCCAAATTTTATGTACCTTTATTTCATTGACCAAATCCTGTGCTATAATTAGTTTGAATATCAGGATGTGATTCTTGATTTGTTCAAATCCTTATTTTCCTCCCAGGATACTAAATAACCAGTACAGGAGAGTGACAAAAGTGAATCATTTTTATAGGATATCAAGTTTCATGCTCATGTGAAGTCTTCAATTAACCAGTCATTTGTCTTGTGACTAGAGAGAAATGAAATATCTTCGGTATACAGAAATGTCCTTTATAACCCTATTTTTAGTAACTGACATTGCAGAAAAACTTTTTTCTCATATTCACAAGGATCATTAATGTTAAGGATAGTTAATCTAGGTTCATATTTTTTTCCTTGAAGCAGAATGGATTTTTTAAAAGATTCTTTAAATTTCTATTCCTCCTCCTATAAGTCAATGAACTTCAATTACTTTACTCCAAAAAAGCAATGTCAGCTATAAAAGGAATGAATGCCATATTTGATAGCATAAATGAGGCATAATTATCAAAGAGAAAACTTTTTTTTTTCATATAGAAAGATGTACAAACTACTGGATCCTTGGGACAATAGTAATTTACACACCATTACTTATTCAGGGTTGCATTCCTAATTACCCCCTAGAAAAGGATAATTATTATACTGTAGTGATTACTCCTTTCATCACATGATAGAAACAATGCTGATACAGGCATTTATTTTAAAAAATACAAGGTTGATAGGTTTCTAAAAGTATATATATTGGGGAAATTTTTGCAAAAAAATTATATAATAAAATGCAGCTCTTTTTAAAGAGTTATTGAAGTTTCCAACAAAAATCATAATTTATTGACAATTCAAATTTACCTCAAATAAGTGGAAATAGAATCAGAGTCAAATTAGACATCACCTACATGGAGCATCTTTGAATGTTATTTTAAAATTTAAGATTCCAAGTTGCTAAAGAGTGAGTCCCTTTCAATCCCAAAATGTTCTTCGCATATTAAATATCAAATCCAAAGGCTAAGGGGAGATAAAAGCCTCTCCTCTCATAGGATTAAATGATTATCCTCACTTTATAACTGTAAAAGCAGACCAAAGAAAAATAGCCAATCATCATGACTTTCCTAAGAACATCTTTGATTTATGGTGTATAGAATAGCATTTAGAATTATATCCATTTCTATATGTAACTATGTTGTCATGAACTTTAAATAGTAAAGAATCATATCAATAGAGATAGAAATAAATTCATGTGAAGTCAACTCTCTCCAGACTACTTGTGGGTCATTCTGTTTATACTACTAAACTGGCTTCAACATTTTTTATCTGATATATCGATTCATGCCATTAGGAGGTGGTATCTATTCAAAGATTGTACCCTCATTTCTGTATAATTCACCTGAAGAGCATTTGTTAAGCACTTCTTAATGTGCCTTGTACTTGATGCCAAATAGTCAAGATAAAATCAAAAATCAAAAATGAATTATACAAAAAGAATGATAAGTCTGAGAGACAGAGAGACAGAGAAATAGAGACAGACATAGAGACAGAGGCAGACAGACAGACAGACAGAAACTATACTAAAAGGGATATGATCAGCCTTGGCTTCAGATTCAAGTACTGGTTCTGATTAGGTGATTTCCATATTTTAGAGAGCTAAGAGTAGAAGTTATAGATCATTTGACTGACTGCATTGGTTTCTATATAAAGAATTCTTTTAACTAATGGAATCCCAGGTGTTAACTCTTGAAAAGTAGACAAGTAGATTCCTGCATTCATTGTGGATATATCTAGAAACATATTTAAATAGACACAAGATACACATGTGACAGACAGACTTGCACACATATACACTTCTACCCCATATACAAAATAAGGGTAGTGATAGTCATAATCCACAAAGTATGTACACATACACACACATGCCATCTAGTTCTAGAATATGTTGGATTTATGATACAGTTGTTAATACAATATATTTCGGAACCAGGTGTCTATACATGGTTTGTGGATTATGATTTCCACTATTCTTCTCCATTACTATGTATTAGAGTTAACTATATAAAATGTTTTAATAAATGAACCATAGATGACTATTTCCTTTTACAATTTCTCATTGCAAAGTAAATGTCTATATTCAAAATGCTTGAAATTGAATTTTCATTATATTTTAAAAGCACAAAACTACCATCTCAAAATTAAACATTTAAAATTCATATCCATGTATAATTGATTTTCTGCTAAGGTCATACCTAACAAAGCAGTTTTATGCAAAATGTAAATCTGCAAACAGTCACATGCAAGTGTTATTTATCCACGAGGTATAGATCCATTGTTATGGCTCCCTTTTCGTAAATTTCATTTCGACTTATGGAGCCGTGTCATAAGCAGCCTAATTAATATGACTTATCCTTCAGCTAAACAGGCATGTTTTTCACTTTTCCTTTATCCTTTCACCTTGGGTCAAATTATTATTCCCCTCAACACCCCATTTATCTCTTCTACTCACCCTGGGGAGCCCCTCGTGCAGAACAACTGTGAGGGGCATAGAGGGGAACAACAATCTGGCAGCCTCATCATAAAATTTGATATGTAGCTGTTTCCCTTTCCAAGGGACCTATCCAGCTGAGACTGTATGGGGCCTCTGGGCCACACATGCAAATGTAACATGCTGACATCCCAAGAAAACTTATTTTTGCAGATAACCAAACAGGGGGAGGAAGGGAATAACCCTTCAATAGAGAAGCAAGGAACTGACATCCATCAGACAGAGAAAAACCTTTCAGGTTGCTGAGAGCTTTGTATTTGGAAGAGAGAAACAGCTCTGTGCATCTGGCAGTGGAAAGCATTTTTACAGCAGCATGCATGCATGCATGGGATGGGATTCAGTTGTCATAACTGGCATTCACAATGCTAATCCTATCAGCACAATTCTACTATGAATTTGTTACAGCTAAAGAATAAACACAAGCCAGCAATATGAGCAGAGAAAACTAGCACACCAGTCTAATTCTATTGATCCAATATTTTGTGAGATCTGAAAGTTCACTGGATACTTCCTTCACCAACTCAGCTCAGTACTCTTCTGTGCCTTAGGAGGTAGTCAGGCTTCCTGAGTTTCTATGGTCACAAAACATTCTTACCTGATGACCAACATTATGATGATGTAGTTAAAAGAGCAACATGGTGTAAGTAACTGGAGTATTGCACTTGGAGTCAGAAAAAAATAAGTATCATACTTGCTGCTGATACTTATTTATAATGAGATCAAGAACTCCCTGAGTCTCAGTTTCCTCATGTATAAAATGAAGGAAATGATATGTACAATTTGTATTTCAAAGAAATAAATATTCTGCAGGGTTGTTATGAGGATCAAATGAGATATTTGCAAAGTGCTTAGCACAATGCTTGGGACATAGGAGATTATAATAAATTCTTATTTCCTTTTTTTCTTCTATTGGAGAAAATAGCATATACAAAATGAAGGGAAGAAAGAAAAGAAATGGAAGGAAATAATGAAGGAAGAAGGAGGCAGGGAGGGAAAAAACAAGCCTATAAATGCCTACTAAAAGCCATGTAGTGTGTGTTTTACAAATATTATCTCATTTGATCATCTAAAATTCTGAAAAGTAAATTAATAGAGAGAAAAGTAAACAGAAATGGAGAAAAGCTAGAGGCCTGAATAAACTTAGAAATCTTCACAATTTTGCTCTTACCCTAATTTAGTTATAAGAAAAGCTTGTATACCAATGTACTCCATGTCCTGTAAAGGACACCATACAACTGCCGTTAAGCCACTTGCTACCTCTTTCTCTGCAAAGGGACAGCAATGATTATATCTATTTACAAGATCACTGTTCCCCACAAGTTCTGGTTCACTACTACCACTGCTAATTCAATCCTATGATCACATGATCAGGGACAACAGTCTAAACTAAATGGCAAAAGCCATTAATGACACATATCACATTTAGTCACTGTATAAATGCTGTGATATGTTAATTAGGATATGGTAATAGAAGTAGTCTTATACCAGTCCTCCACAGTTTACTTACTATTCATGTCATGTCAGAGGCAGCCAGGAACAATGGAAATAATAGTTGCCTTGGAATCAAAGGACCTCTGGAGTTCAAATCCTACTCCAATGCTGTGTGACATTGGCCAACTCAATTAACCTTGTTTGGTCTCCATTTCCTTACCTGTAAAATATGGGGGTTGGAATAAATGGTGTCTAAGGCCCTTTACAATTCCAAGATTACTGTAGCAAAGTAATGATATTTGTAAAACTCAATCACTATCTGTAAAATGGAGATAATAACATCTTTTCTGCTGGAAAATCATATGCAGTAAGAAAAGTGAAAGCATTTAATAAACTAGAAAGCACTAGAGCCTATTATTGATGGGAAACTACAAGTTATAATGGTCATAATGTTAAACTAAAGAAGTCATGGGTTCAGATCTGACTTCTGGTCCTTACTTTTTGTGTGACTTTAGGCAAATTCTTTACCTGACAACCTCAATTTATTTATTTCTAAATGGGGTTTGCAATATCTGAAGTATCTGCTTCACATGGTTAATGAAAAAACTAAATGACAATGTATAAAACATGCTTTGAAAATTTTAAAACACCATATAAAAGTCAGTTATTTCTTGATTGCAACCTTCATTGTCACCATCATCATCAAACTTGCATGAGTGAGTTTTATGGATAGCCTCTTTTCCCCAAAATTAATAAAGACCTAGGCATAGAGCCAGAGGCTGGGACAACCACCACTCTCAACTCAGTTCATTGAACAATCAACAAACTAGAAATATGAGAATAAAGTTATCTCCATCTACAAGTTTCCTATCTCAGTACGAACCTTCTCACTCCTCCTAAACCCAGATTCCCAGGACTAAAAATATTTTCACCCGGCCTGAGCCATTTAGTGTATTTCGGTCTCAGCTTCCTTATTTTTAAATGAGGAAATCCAGGATATGCATAGTTATTGTGATATTGGCAAATTTTCTGATCAACTAGGTTGTTTAATGAGGAACTATAAACCCGAGTCCAACTTTTGTGGCATATTGTCTGGAAAGAGGCTCCCATTTCCCTGGTGAATCTAACCTATAATCAGTAAATCAACTAAAGTTTTCTGTGTTGCTTTTTTTTATCTTTTTGTATCACCCTAATGGAGATAGGACCCAAGATATTACATATTACATACATATATATGTATATATACATATATATGTACATATATATATGTATATATACATATATATGTACATATATATATATATATATGTAACTAAGATTGAAGAGAAGCACTAATGATGTCTCCTCTTAATTCCTTTGGGAATGGTATTGACATGGTGTGGCCAGAACCAGCAATTTCTAAAATTAGCTAATAGCTTAAATAAATGTTTTTCTATTCTTACCTCTCACCATGATGTGATTTTTCAAAGATTATACGAAATGAATGCAAACCCTAGTAGATTTCACCAAATTGGAAAGGTGTGGGCTACAGGACTTGGTATGTGCCATCTAAGTACTAATCTAGTATATATGGAAAGACTTACCACCAAAAAACTGGATACCAGATTACAAAATATTTTGAACAAGACAATATTTTGATCTGAAATGAATACCCTCACTACTGAAAATATCCAAATGATCACCCTTCATGTTCCCTCAATCTCACATGTATATGTGTACAACATACACACAGGGAAGATTAATTGATAAATTAAGGAATATTTTTTTTTCTATTTACCCCATTAGGAAACCAGTTTAGTTGGGAGATTGTAGCTCTTGATAAAACTATAATAATGGACCATGATAAATGAAACTATTAAAGCTTTAAACAGGATAAAGACTTTTAGAACATCCTGTTTTTTAATTTAACTAGTCTTGCTTATGATAGCAAGGAGGCTGACAAGGATTTGGACTACATCGGTGGGTTTAAATTTTAGACACATGCTTAAGATTATATCATTAATCCATTTCCATTAATACTATATAAATCCCTTTTTTCATTTCACAAAGACCTGTTAATACAGTTTCATATTTGATAGAACAAAGGGACAATGAGCTGCATAATATGACCGGAATTGAGAGTGAAAGAAGCCTTCTGTAACATGAGTTTGAGATCTCTTGACCAAATTACTTCTAAGGTTTATTCCTTTTTTTTTTTTATTAAAGCTTTTTATTTGCAAAACATATGTATGGGTAGTTCTTCAACATTGACCCTTACAAAGCTTTCCATTACAAATTTTCCCCCCTAGTCCCCTCCCCTCCCCTAGATGTCAGAAAGTCCACTACATGTTAATTATGTTAAAATACTTGACAAGTCGAATATATGTATACATATTTCCACACATCTTGCTGTGCAAGAAAAATCGTATTTACAAGAAAAAAAAATCTGAGAAAGGAAACCCAATGCACTCAAACATTGATAGAGAGCAAGAAAATATTATGTTGTGGTCCACATTTCATATCCTTCTATCTAGGTATATATGGCTTTCTTCACTGAACAATTAGAACTGGTTTGAAACATTTCATTGTTGAAGAGAGCCATGTCCATCAGAATTGATCATCATATAGTCTTCTTGTTGCCGTGTATAATCATCTCCTGGTTCTGCTCATTTTGTTCAGCCTCAGTCCATGCAAGTCTCTCCAGGCCTCTCTGAAATCATCCTGCTGGTCGATTCTTATAGAACAATAATATTCCATAACATTCATATACCATAATTTATTCAGCCATTCTCCTATTGATGGGCATCCATTCAGTTTCCAGTTTCTAGCCACTACAAAAAGGGCTGCCACAAACATTCTTGCACATGTGGGTCCCTTTCCTTCCTTTAAGATCTCTTTGGAACATAGGCCCAATAGAAATACTGCTGGGTCAAAGGGTATGCACAGTTTGATAGCTTTTTTAGCATAGCTCCAAATTGCTCTCCAGAATGGTTGGATCCGTTCACAGTTCCACCAACAATGTATTAGTGACCCAGCTTTCCCACATCCTCTCCAGCATTCATCATTATCTTTTCCTGTCATTTTAGTCAATCTGACAGGGGTGTAGTGGTATCTCAGAGTTGTCTTAATTTGCATTTCTCTGATCAATAGTGATTTGGAGCAACTTTTCATATGACTAGAAATGTTTTTAATTTCGTCATCTGAAAATTGTCTGTTCATATCCTTTGACCATTAATCTACTGAAGAATGGCTTGAATTTTTATAAATATGAGACAGTTCTCTATATATTTTAGAAATGAGGACTTTATCAGAATCCTTAAATGTAAATATTTCCCAATTTATTGCTTCCCTCCTAATCTTGTCTGCATTAGTTTTGTTTGTACAAAAAATTTTTAACTTAATATAGTCAAAATTATCTATCTGGTGTCCAATTAAGAGTTCCAGTTCTTCTTTGGAACTAAATTTATTCCATCTCCACAGGTCTGAGAGGTAAACTATCCTATGTTCCTCTAATTTGCTTACAATATCACTCTTTATATCTAAATCATGAACCCATTTAGATCTTATCTTGGTATGTGGTGTTAGGTGTGGGTCAAGCCCTAATTTCTTCCACACTCGTTTCCAATTTTCCCAGCAGTTTTTGCCGAATAGAGAGTATTTATCCCAAAAGCTGGGGTCTTTGGGTTTATCAAACACTAGATTGCTATAGTTATTGCCTAGTTTGTCTTGATATCCTATCCTATGCCACTGATCAACTATTCTATTTCTCAGCCAGTACCAAATGGTTTTGATGACCGCTGCTTTATAATATAGTTTTAGATCTGGTACAGCAAGGCCACCTTCATTGGCCTTTTTTTTTTTCATTAATTCCCTTGAAATTCTTCACCTTTTGTTCTTCCAAATGAACTTTGCTACTACTTTTTCTAGATCTGTAAAATAATTTCTTGGGAGTCTGATTGGTATGGCACTAAATAAGTAAATTAGTTTGGGTAGTATTGTCATTTTTATTATATTCACTCTGCCTATCCATGAGCAGAGGCTGTGGTGGTTTGCCCTGGGGCAATTTGGATAATTAACTTCCAGTGCTGGGCCAGTGGGGCTAGGACCTTCTGTTTACAGAGGGGTACAATCTGTCTTTTACAAAAGGCAGATCTGCCAAAGCACCTGCCCACAATCATGGCCGAGTGTCCCGAGTGCCTCAGATAGATTCCCCAGTTGTTTAGAGTCCCACCCAGTTTCCTGCCCTGTCTCCCAGAAGCCTGGCAAACTGCTCAACCACCTGCCCGACTGAAACAGACCTGCTGTGAAGCTCTTCAAAGGTACCTTCTGCAAGGAATGTTTTGTAGTCCAAATATTTCTGGGTTCTTTGACTTAAAAATCAGTTCAGAAGCTTAATCTGCTGTTGATTTGGGAGAAGGTCAGAGGAGGACACAGAGAGTTGTGTCTTCCTTCACTCCACCATCTTGGCTCCGCCTAAGGTTTATTCCTAATATAAGATTATAGTAGCCCATGATTCTAGCTAAGTTTTTATATCATGGTCAAACATTCATGAATCTGTTCATGTCTCTCTTATACACAAAATCCTCTGAAGCTCCCAATATCTTGCTATCAAAGATTAAATCCCTTGTCTGGCATTAAAGAGCTTCCATAAGCTAGCACTATCTTATTTTTCTAATAAACAAATTTCTAAGGGAAAAGAATTTTTGTCTCTCTTTGCTAGTTCTGATATCATTTTCCCCCTAAGAAAATGCAATACCTATTTTACAATCTGTTGCTATTCCAAATAAAATAAATTAGTTCTTTTAAAAAATAAGAGAAAAATCTAATTCTGTGTGGAATGTTTCTTAATTGAGAAAAATTATTTTTCTTCAAATTCATTAAAAAAGAAAAATTGAATTGATTATCTAATTTTTATATATGCCCTGATCTTTTAATTCTTTCCAGTAAGTTAGATTCCAATTAAAATAATTTTTATATTAGAGTTGTTTAGCTTTGATTTTGTATAGTTAGTTTACTATTAAAACATAAACCATGTCATTATTAATAATTATGTTAGATCTGTCAAGTTGGTCTTGGAAAGCTATTCTATATAAATAAATAAGCATAAAAATTATACTTGGGCAGTTCTGCAGCACACAAAAGTGGGGAATGTACCTTTGTTATAAAGAATGTACCAAGAGCATAATGAATCAAAGATAGCATTCTTACTCTTGAGGCTTCTTATTACTGAAGAACTTTGCACAATCTAAGCTTTCTCTGTAGGCCATTGTGATAAGCTGACTGATAACTATCAGGTCACCTTTTTATACAATGACCAATGCTATCTGCCCCCCACACTCCCTTCTCATGATTTTAATGTTTCTCTGAATAGCATCATTCTTACTTAGTCTCCCATGTTTGAACCTTAGCAATAGATTTTTATTCCTCCCTTTTCTTCCTCTCTCATAGCTAATCAGTTACCAAGTCTATCAATTCTACAGCACCTCCATCTTCCATTTATCATTTCCTCTCTACTCCCATAGCTGCCATGCTGGTTACAAGCCCTCATTACCACCTATCTGGACTACCATTCTCTCATTCATCTTGTCCCAACTCTAATTTCATCTTTCATGTCACTGGTAGACTTTTTTTCTCTTACATAGTATTGAACATAGCATTCTTTGGGTGAAAACCACTCAAACAGGCTAGAAGTACCTATTAAATGAAGTTTAAATTGCTTTGTTTGGCCTTCAAGGCCTTTCACAATCTAGAACCACTCCTCTTTTCTAGTTTTATCCTGTTGCTATCTTCTAGCTGAGCTGGGCTGTCATTCCTCCTATACTCTAATATCTCTTCCAATTCTATCATTTCGCTCTTGTTAGGCAAAGTGACTATTTATTCCCAGGCTTCCTCTCCTCTTTTCCACTGATCAAAAATCCTGTTCATCTTCAAATGCCAATCACATACCCTTTATCCTTTTCATCAGTAATGACTCTCCCCCAATCCAAACTTCCCACAGAACTTTGTGTGCAGTCTTCTTAGACACTTATCACATATTATTCAAGAGGGACACTAAACGATAGGGATTATCTGCATCACTAAAGGAAATGACCACACAAATGAAAGCATCAATACCATCAGAGTATCAATACTATTATTGTATAGGTCGTTGTCTTATACCTTATTAGGCTTCATGAAAGTAATGCCCTATTTAATTTTTTTTAAATAGCTTCCCCAGTATCTAGAAAAGTTGTCCATATATAATATTCACTTTATTGAATTTCATTTATAAACCTTGTTCCACTGTCTATTTGAAAGCTTATTTAAAAGTCCTCCCCTCCCCTCATTAAATTAAGGCCTTTTTGGGGGAAAAAACCAAGATGTGAAGTTGTTAACTTTGCTTTAGAACATTTGAAAATGTTAAATAGATAAAGGACACCTTCCCTGAGTTATTATGAATTAAGGTTTTTGTTTTTGTTTTTTTGGCCTATCTCAACTCTTTTTCTCAGTGGAATCCACTAGAAAGTTTTACTAGAATTTTCTAACTTCTCAATTATTTAAAAGTAAAAAGAAAAATCATTAACTTGACCAACTATTCATCACAATAACAAGAAAAATCATTGCAGATTCCATAGAATTTTTGAACAAGGAGGAATTTAAGACGTCATCTACTCTTTCATTATGTTTATTAAGAAATTGGGAGCTTAGTAGCAGCACATAGAGCACTGAACCTAGAATCAGGAAGACTCAAATTTAAATCTGGGGCTCATATGCTAAATATCTATATGACCCTAGGCAAATCACTTAACGTGTTTGCCTTGGTTTCCTTAACTGTAAAATGGAGATAATAATAGTGCCTACTTCACAGGGTTTGTCATAAGGATTGTGAAATAATACATGTCAAATGCTCAATATAGTGCCTAGTATGCAAGCAAGAGAAGAGTTATGTGCTGAGATTATACAGAAAGGTCATGGTAGAACTAATACATTTTATATTCCTAATAGTTGCGATGGTACTTATGACCAAGGGTTCTTCTGATTTAGTATCCTCCAGTTTCTACATACTAGTAACATAATAGTAGAGGCAGCAGGTCACATGCCTCATCTTTTCCCTAGTTTCCTCCAAATATGACTTCTAAACACGAAGAAATAAAATAACAGGAGAAATAATAGGACACCAAAAATATCATATGATTTCATAGCTTAGATTATTTTGCACATTTCTTCCAAATGTCTCAACATGTTTTGATTTGTCTTCATTTCTATAGAGGCAAAATCCCATTACAGCAAATCTCATTGCTATTTTCAGGGATAGTTCTATATACAAAGTGTTTTTTACATCCCAGCTGATGGTTCAAGCAAACTACTCTTTGATGATCTGTTTACCATGAATTGTAGACATCATAATCCTATACAAGTGTTTCTTCTAGTCCCTGCCCTTGAAATAATCATGCTTAGTAAAGAAAGAGCTTGATTATGCCTTGTTTGCATTCAGGGAAAGAATGAAGATGAACACATATTCCCAGATACTAAGTCCAAAACAACAAAAGACTTGGATAGACTTGATTCTTCAAGTAGTTGAAGGGCTGTCATATGGGAGAGAGAGATTAGATTTGTTCTGTTTGACCTCAGTGAGTAAGGCTAGGAGCAATAAATGAAAATTCAGGAAAAAAGAGCAGATTTGGTCTTGATAAAAGGACATATTTCTCAGCAATTTTAGCTGTCAGAAAGTGAAATAAGAAACCTCAAGAAGTAATGGGATTTTCCTTCACTAAAATTTGTCCAAAAATGGTTAATTACTACATAATGGTTAATTGGATAAGCTGGCCTTTGAGGCTCCTTACAACTCTGAAATTCAGGAACTCTGCAATGTTAGAAATTGGAAATTTATTGTTTTTATTTTATTTTGATCTTTCCTTATGTCTAAGAAACTATCCTTCAAAATTTCCTTCCAAATTTCCTTCCAAAATTAAAACTTAATTGGGGCAGCTAGGTGGCGCAGTGGATAGAGCACCAGCCCTGAAGTCAGGAGGACCTGAGTTCAAATCTGGTCTCAGACATGTAACAGCTGTGTGACCCTGGGCAAGTCACTTAACCCCAATTGCCTCAGCAAAAAAAAAAAAAAAAAAAAAATTAAAACTTAATTACTTAAAATATTCTGATTGCCTTAAGCAAAATCCAATTAAAGTGGGCTAGTTGGTACAGTGGAGAGGGCTGCATCTGGAGCCAAAATGACCTCAGTTCAAGGGCAGCCTTAAACACTAAATAGATGTGTGATCCTGAGCGAGTCCAATTTAACCTCTGTCTGCCTTGGTTTCCTCATATGTAAAATGAGGATAATAATAGAAATCATTTCCTAGTGTTGAAGATAAGGAGAAATAATATTGGTAAAGCAATTTTAAAACCTTAAAGTACTAGCTGTTGTTATTATTATAATTCTTTTCTATTTATATTGAAGCAACTTAGAAAAATTTAAGATATTTTGGGAAAGGAGTAGAAAGAAATAAAAGTTTTAATCCAACCAAAGGAAAAAAATTAAGTAAACTTCAAATCAAAGTAACCTGATTCCTTACTTTTGTAATGTGTAAAAGGAAATGATTGAGCAAGATGATATAGGTCTCCTGTGGTTGTAAGTTTGTGATTCTATTTAATCTCAGTTCAGCAGGCACTTATGTATGTTCCAGTTATATACTTAGTTCAGAAATAAAGATAAAAGAACAGCCCCTATGCTCAAGGAACTGATTTTTGAGGGGTAGCAAATATAAATAAGTAATGATAGTATATAGTATATCAGTAAATATATATATTGATACTAATTATCAATAATTATAGCAATCAAATATCAATAACCAATTTTATAGCATTTATAAGTAAATAATAATAGATGTACATCTGTGTATATGCAAAGTAATTTCTGGGAAAGACCCAAATGTAATATGAGAGAGTATTTCTCAACAATAGAATAGGAATTCTAAAAAATTCAATGGAGAGGTAGGGGAGAGTGCAGTGGGGATATCAAAGGGAGAGGGTGAACATGGAGAGATAATATTAGAATAAAGTGGGAGGTCAGAGAATGGAGTCTATACTTCCTAACTACTCCTTAACTATTTATATTCTGCCATATTCCTTTACTTCTGACTAGCATTCTGCCATGCTGAAACCTGGGCTTCTAATTAGTGTGCCTTCACCATCTGCATCTAAGTCTCATCATGCTCCTCTCTAGCCATCTTGATGTATTTCTTCTGCATCTTCTCTTATCCCTAACTCTAGTTCCAAGAACACTAATGGAATCAGCATCACTATTCTTAGAAAGGACATGACAATCAATTGCCATATATCTCCAATCACCATCCTTGGGACTTTGGTGATCAAACCACTACTCCTTGGTCATTACTACTGTACATGTTTTGCCTTCCCCTATAAGAATATAAGCTTTTTGAGCTTAGGGACTCTGTTGTGTTTTCATCTTCCATTTTTAATCCTACTGTTTAGTACAATACCTTGCACAAATTAGAACTTAAAAATATTTTTCATTCATTCATCTAGGCAATTATTTGATCAGTCAGTAAGTCAAAGATTTATCAACTGCTTACTATTTGCCAAACACTGTACTAAATTCTGGGTATATAAAGAAAGTGTGGAAGAGGAGCAGGAAATTTTGCCTTTATTAAGTTCATGTTCTAATGAGACATCAACTTGTAAGTAAATGTCTTTTTGTTATTGTTCAGTTGTTTTAGTCCTGTCTGACTCTTTATGATCCCATTTAATGTTTTCTTGGCAAAGATACTGAAGGGATTTGCCATTTCTTTCTCTAGCTCATTTTAGCAATGAAGAAACTGAGGCAAACAGAGTTAAGTGGCTTGCCTAGGGTCACACAGCTAGTACGTCTCTTAGGTTAGACTGAATTCAGGCCCAGCATTCTAACCATTGTACCACCTAGCTGCCATAAATTAACTATAAATACAAGAATTGTGCAGGAACCATGAGAGATCATTATAAAAGGAGGCATTAGCACCTGGTAGGACTAGAAAGACCTCCTACAAGAGAATCAGGCATAGTCCTGGATAAAGGGAGGGAAACCAAGAAGCAGAGGCTGGGAGACAGAACCTGCCAGTGATAGCCAGTGAAAATCCATGAAGATGAGGCGTTGAATGTCCTATACAAAGAATGACAAATAAGCCAGTTTAATGACTCCATAGACTGCATGGAAGGGAGTAAAGTATAAGAAGACCACAGAGGAAGCCACCTAGTTCTAGAGAGTTTTAAATGCCAAAGAATGAACTTCATATTTTGATTCTGGAGGCCAGAGAAATTGAATTCAAATACGGTAGGAAACACATAGTATCATGGGTAGACCTACATTTCAAAATGTCACTTTGTCAGCTGAATGGAGTGGATCAGAGTGGAGTGATACTTGAGCAGGAAAACAAATTAGGAAGCTATTATACTATTCCAGATGAGAGGTCATTAAAGCCCAAACTAGAGTAGTTGTTGTCTATATGATAAAAGAGTAGACTACATAGATGGAAGATATTGTAAAGGGTAGAAAAAAAGGTTTCAAAGGAGATTGGATATATGGGGTGTGGGAGTGATTCATTCATTCATTCAATGAAGAATTAGGGTTGTCGGTTGGTTGGTTAGTTGTACTTTTTTCTCAAAGATATGGCATCACTTAGTCAAGTTACAGTGTGTCCAACTGGCTGATAAGACCAATATGAGTTGAGAATGCTCTGCCACAGGCCAGACATAAATAGTACATGTGAACATATGGGGTAGATTCTCTAACTTTGCATGTCTCATTTTTTTTTTCTGAGCTATTTCAATTCTGCTTTGCTCTTAGAGCACAGCACCTTCTCTGATGTATCCCAAGTCATATAAATAATTCTAAAATTCTTAAGAAAGATCTTGAGAGTCTAAGAGCATTCTTCAAGTAGTAGGCTGTCACACCCATCACAGTTGCAAAAGTAACGTTATATTGATTATAATCCTTTAAGAAAATATGGGGGCAGGGTATATACTGACAGAACAGATGTCCAGGCAAGATGATCAAGCCTGATGGTAGAGTCTGGTGTTAGTGGAAACCTGGGACCAAAATAGCTAAGGTATGTGTGAGGACCTTTCTATCAGCACAAGCAACTTTGTCACAAGTGTGAATACCAGTGTTAAACATATTATTAAAGAGATTTTTCTCTGCTACTTTACTTCAAATATTCAGATTACTTAAACAAAATCTAACTAAACTAAGCTAATTAAGAGTAGTGGGTCAAAAATTAGGAATCCTTCTTCCCCAGATGGTTGTAAGACTCAAATGAAATCATATTTGTGAAGCGCTTAGCACAGTATTTGGCACATAGTAATGCCATATAAATGATTGCCCCTCATTGTTCAAAACGTTTCCCACTTGCTGGCTATTGGTTCCATTTTATTTCTAGAAGGATATGTAGTTTAGTCACTTATCTTCCAAAATTTTTTTTCAAAAATTTTTTAACAAATACAATTCTAAGAATTTGGATGCAAGAATCTGGATTTCAAATAAAATACATTATAAAATTTCCTTCTCTAACTTCATCTACCCATTCTATCCTTGGGAAAATAACTCATACCGAGTTCTTACCTCCACTGTATTCCATAGAAATATTTTCCATAGAAATTATTCCCATTTTGTCTTTTGGCTCTCTAACTTGAAAGTATAGAATATTTTCATTGAGAGAAGGAAGCAGTGTGGCATCCTGGTATCCTTGTAGAAGAAAAACAAATCCAATATATCTCATGATTATATAAGCTAGTCATTTATTCCATCAAAAAGTATTTGTTAAGTATCTTCTACATGCATAGTATTTTGCAAGTGATACATGTAAGTATACAATATGGTCTCAGCCTTCTAAGAGTTTTCAATATAGTGGAGCCTTAACAGACATGAAAAGTTAAAGCAATGATATTTAGTATCAAATTCATGGTGAACTAGATATTAGCCAATGAAAATTCTGAGAAGGGGAGAACACTATGGATGTCCTGATTGGAAAAGATACTCTTGAGGAAGTAAAATTTGAGGATTTAAAGGATTTAAGTTCCTAATGTTTCCAATAAGGAATGAACAATCATAATAGCAATAACAATAATTCACATTTATACAGTGTTTAAAGAATTATAGGAGCGATATCAAAAGCATTTGCAGAAGATGTTGACATTTTGGGAAAATCTGGCTTAAAAAATTTGTCTTTCGGGGGGCGGAGCCAAGATGGTGAACTGCGAACAGCTTTCTCTATGAACTCCCGGGACATTCCCTCAAACCCAGACAAAGTAAGCCTTCCAATTGGTTTCTAAGTGACAGCACCTCCAAGCATTCGGACTACAACGCACTTCTATCAAAGATCTACCCTGAAAGAACTCCTGAGAAGGTTAGCCTCAGGGGAAATCGGCCACTGGTCGCAATCAGACTCCAGCCGGGGCGGAAGTCAGGGCTGCGATAGAGGGGCGGATTTTGGGCACCCAGGAAGCCCCTGGGAG
>JAJPUD010001873.1:217936-243892 GCA_023553655.1 Myrmecobius fasciatus
AATCAATAAATGGTCAAAGGATATGAACAGACAATTTTCAGAGGATGAAATTAAAACTATTTATAGTCATATGAAAAGGTGCTCCAAATCACTGTTGATCAGAGAAATGCAAATCAAGACAACCCTGAGATACCACTTCACACCTGTCAGATTGGCTAAAATGACAGGAAAAGTTAATGATGAATGTTGGAGGGGTTGTGGGAGGGCTGGGACACTGATGCATTGTTGGTGGAGCTGTGAACGGATACAGCCATTCTGGAGAACAATTTGGAGCTATGCTCAAAAAGTTATCAAACTGTGCATACCCTTTGACCCAGCAGCATTTCTATTGGGCATATATCCCAAAGAAATCATAAAGAAAGGAAAAGGCCCCACATGTGCAAGAATGTTTGTGGCAGCCCTTTTTGTAGTGGCTAGAAACTGGAAATTGAATAGATGCCCTTCAATTGGAGAATGGCTGAATAAATTATGGTATATAAATATTATGGAATATTATTGTTCTGTAAGAAATGACCAGCAAGATGATTTCAGAGAGGCCTGGAGAGACTTACATGAACTGATGCTGAGTGAAATGAGCAGAACCAAGATCATTATACACGGCAACAACAGTACTTTATGATGATCAATTCTGATGGACATGGCTCTCTTCAACAATGAAATGTTTCAAACCACCTCCAATTGTTCACTGAAGAAAGCCATATACACCCAGAGAGAGGGATGCAAAATGTGGACCACAACATAACATTCTCATACTCCTTGATTGATGTTTGCTTACATTGTGTTTCCTTTATCTGATATATCGTTTGTGTAGATAAGATTTTTCTTGCACAACAATGATAAGTTTGGAAATATGTATACATATATTCGATTTGCCAATATTTTAACATAATTAACATGTAGTGGATATCCTGCCATCTAGGGAAGGGGTGGGGAAGTTGGGGGGGAAAATTTGTAACGGAAAGCTATGTAAGGGTTATTGTTGAAGAATTACCCACACATATGTTATGCAAATAAAATAAAATTAAAAAAAAAGAATTATAGGAGCAGCTAGGTAGTAGTGCAGTGGATAGAGTACCAGCCCTGAAATCAGGAGGACCTGAGTTCAAATCTGGTCTCAGATACGTAATACTTCCTAGCTGTGTGACCCTGGGCAAGTCACTTAACCCCAATTGTCTAAGAGTCAAGACCAGATTTTTCTGTTTCCAAGCTAAGATCTCTATTTTCTATATAACATTGCTTCCTAGGATAAGATCATATCCTATAAGAAAAGCTTTTTTTAGAAGCTGGAATAACCAGAGACAGGACAAGTTTAGGAGAGGACTTAATGAAAAATGTTATTAACATAGAAGTTAAAGAGGGAGAGCAAAGAAAAGTTACTACAATTCAGGTATGTAGAAAGAGCTCTAGTGGATGAATTGGGTGAGAGGGTAGGTCAGAATTAGAGTGGAAAAGATAGCTTGATACAGACAAGAATCAGAAGGAACTGAAGAGCTCCCTTGAAACCTTAGGAGGCATCTAGCCAAAAAACACACGATTTTATTTCTTGGCACCTTGGTTTCCCAACCTCAATGCAGGTTATGACTGCTACTAGAATGCTACAATGTATTATATTAAATTTCATTAATCAAGCCCTTCTGAAGCATTAAAACACTATATAAATGGTAGTTTGGGGTAAATTATTTTGCTGCCAGTGTTGTGAAAGGAAGCAACCTGCAGGCCAGTTTTCCTTATGAACTCTTAAATGTCCATTCATTGTTTGCTGAATGGAATTTAAACAAACCACCAGGATTTTCAGTTATTAGGAACTAACTAGTGTTAGTATTGCACAAGAAAAAGCATATCCCAGCAGGTAAGCAAGAGATTGATTCATATTTTCCAGCCTAGGTTTTGTGACTCCATTTTCAACTTTATGAAAAGTTGGGGCAATAGCATATTTGCTAATATGTCCAGGAACTTTATAAATATATGAAGGAAACCCTATTTGCTTATAGGTATCCTTATCTAATCTATGAACTAGACTTCTTTCCTGACCGCCCTCATATTGCCCTATACATGTCCTAGCAAAAAAAAAAAAACTCTAAATACTTAAGATTAACTATATAATCTACTGTATCCACAGACTGTTTTCAGTGTCTAGAATTATTTTTAAACTTCTATAGCAGAATTGAATTCAGAGGTTGAGCAAAAAACTCCATCTCTCACACAAATTCATTGAATAAATATTTGTTTACCCTGGAGAATATATGAGAATAATTAATAAGTCTTTGTCAACATGGAAGTGGGGAGAAAGTTTACTGAGAGGAGAAAGGAATGTTGCATTTACTACCAGATGTGGCAAACGTACTCATTTTGCTGAACTGTTTTTTGCATTTCTTTTTTAATTATTTTTTTAAGAGATAGTTCACTTGCTAGGGAAGATAGGCTATATTCAGAAATAATGCTGATATTAAAATGATACTTAAAATTATGTATTCACAGGCAAGTGTGCAGACTTGTGCACACACACACATACACACACACATATACATACACACATACTTTTGAACATCTGTAATGTATAAAGCACAGTGCCAGGTATAATAAAGAGTTTCCAAGGCAAATATGATATGGCCTCTATATTGTAGAACTTTATTGTATGCAGTATGATGCAGTGAAAAGGATGGATTTTATGTCAAAAGACCCAAACTAAAATCCCCACTAGCAATTTATATAATCCCTCTGGGCCTCAATTTCCTCATCTATGCTTCTATAAGTTTCTAGGATCAGTTCTTGGAAGGCAAAGTATTAAGTTTGTCTTATATATACAAATTCCTTATTCCATCCTTCCCTCCAAATATTGGGAACTCACTTTGTATTCTTCTAATGTGGATATCTCTTACAAACAAATTTTCAATATATATCCAAAATGGTCTATTGATTGGTCTCCTTACTTCAAGTTTCTCAGCATTCCAGTTCATTGTACTAAGGCCATGTGATTGTACTAACTGCAGTGGTTTCTTATGTCTCTAGGATAAAATCTAAACTTTTGAGTTTTTTTCAGGTTTTAAAGCTCTATACAACCTGCCTCCAATCTATCTTCTGAACCTCATTAGTTAGAGCTTAGTCCCAACCTACGTTTAGCACTCTATGATCCAGATATTCTAGTCTTCTCTCTGTTTCTCACATAACCATTTATTTTTGGTCTTGTAGCATTTGCTTAGCTGCCCCGCATTCCTGAAATGCATGTTCACCTTTCTTTTACACCTTAGAATCCTTTCTTCCTCAAAGACATAGACTACATGTAGAATATATTTCTTAAGTTTTCTTGGTCTCTTCATCTGGTAGTGCCCTCCATTATATATTGCCTTATATTTAACTACTTTGTACATATTTGTAATTATTCACTTTATATTTAAGTTATGTGTGTATATGTAAGGAATATGTGTGAATGTTCATACTTATTTCTCCCTCTCCTTTAAACCATAAACTCTTTGCAAGTAGAAGTTATATCATTATTTGTATCTGTTCCTAATATAAAAGTTATTGCTTAATAAATGCTTATCAATTGATATATTAATTCCTTCCCTCTCCTTCATTTCCTTTCAAATTAAGTAATCATCTTGAGGCTACAGATGTTAACTAGGAGATCTGCAAAACAAATCCTGTTAATATGTTCATAGAAGAAAAATACTCTTACAAATTATAGTACTTTATGTACTTTTAAGTACAAGTGCTTTGTAAGTCAAGATCAAAGGTTTTTGGCCTGAATAATTATAACAATCTTCTAGTGACCAGGCTATTATCTAATTTACAAATAAGGAATCTGAGTCTCAGAGAGGTGATGTGATTTGTCCAAAGTTATAAGAATTTTAAGTAGCAGGTCTGGGATTTGAACTCAGGTCAGTTCTCTGATTTTAGAGACATTAATCTTTCAAGTACACCATGATGTCTGATTATGCATTTATCTTTAGGGATAAAATTGTGACTATGGACTTGATAGTACTGTTAAATAGATTGGCAGCTGAGTGAATAATAATATTCAAAGAGTTTTGTTCTCGGAATAGTGTCAACTTGCAAAGAAGTTTCTATTGAGGAATCACAATTCTCTGACCTTGACCTTGCTCAAAGTGTCTATCAATCTCATGCAGAAGGAAATTATAATAATAGCTTTTTTATGCAGTTTGTATAGGTAATACAAACTTGTGAAGGATGTTTAATACAATAGATGATAGAATCAAAATCCAAAATTGTCTTGCTAAGCTGAAAACTTCAAAACTGAACAAGAAGAATAAATGTATAATTGACAGAAACATTAGGGATCATCTGATCCAACTCTCCCCCCTCATTTTAAATATCAGATAAATAAAGTCTCAAAAAAAGGAAATAACTTTTCAAGATAACATGAGCAAGATGTATCAAAACTAGAGATGTAACAGAAATGTTCAGGCACAAAATACCAGTCTTCTCCCCACTCCGACATACACACACACACTCACACACACACAACACACACATTTATATGTAAATAATTATTATGTATCTATATATACATAATTTAATATAAAAAATAAATTCTATATTTTGGAACAAATTACCCGAGGATTTTGTGAACATTAATTTGAATATGAACCAACAGTATGATGTAGCTGGGTTTTTTTAGAGGAAAAAAAGCTATGTTAATTAGGTTCTATTAATAGAATGTAGTTTACAGCTCATGTATCTTAATAGTCCCACTGTACACTGTACAAATAGCTAAATAGGGATAGTGACTGGACCTGTGAAGTCATTAGCATATGAAACTCTCAATACATGTTAGTACCTTCTCTGCAAATTACAGTCTTAGGGAATTACTTAAAGCACTGAGAGGTAATGACTTGCCCAGAATCATGCAGACAATAAATGACATAGCAATTAAACCCAGGTCTTCCAGGCTTAAAGGCCAGTGCTCTCTCTTCATTATGTCTTCTTTTTAAAAATGTATTTAGAAATTAATTACAAAATAAGAAAAGAAAAAAAATTCCATATGAACAGTAGAAGCTAAGAAAGGATTCAAAATATAAAGCAATAAATTTTTCATTTAAAGGAAAGCCTATAAAATAGATACTATATATTATGTTCAGAGCTGTCCATCTCTTTGCTTCCTTGTAGGTTTTCTTCTGTGCTCTGCTATACGGTTTGTTACTTTATTCTTTTTTTTCCACATCTCTAAGACTACAATTAAGCACAGCTATATTTATATTTATTATGTCTTCTTACTGCTAGATATAGGTATTTAAGTAATTTCACTTAATTACAGGTACCCCAATTAAATATAAATGTGCAAATAGTCCAAATTTGCAACTGTTTTTCAGACTTTATATAGTCACTTCATATCAGGGTGAGGTAGGTAAATGGTTATCTTAAATCAACCAGCAGGTGGCGATAGTACTCCATAATATATATCTAGCATCCTTCCCTGTTTGGCAAAATGTCTTGTAATCAATGTTTTTAGCAACTTCAAAAGGGAAAAAACCCAAAACATTATAATACCAAAATGCATGTACAATATCTTGATCAAACTGAAAGCAATCATAGTTTCTTGCAAGTGTAGAAATGGGCTAAAATAAAAGTGTTGGGGAATTGGCCATGTCTTTCTGAAGTCCTAGATTAGCAAAAATAAAAGTTTGCATGTCATTACATCCAGCTCTTACCTAGAAAATACTCTAGCTCAAAATGTTTTGTGCATTAAACTTTATGAGATTTCAGTGTTCTTTTCTTCACCATAAATTAGGTTAATTCCTCATTAACTAGTTTTATCTTACTGGATTGTCTGCCTCAACAGATTTAAGCTTTTCTACTTACCCCTAATGTTTTCAACAGCTTTTCTTCCTAGAGCGTATGAAAGAAAGGTGTTGCATATGCCTGTGAATTTCTTAGTAATACATCTAACATAAAATTCTTTAGGAAAAGGATAGGAAATGAAATGTTTTGTGAGCTGCTTTTGTTAATGCAAACAATATTGAAATTGTTTACTTTGCATTATCTTTACATTAAATGATTTAGTATGTCATCTTCACTTCTTCAGGCATTTCACCAAGAAACAGTAAAACATCTTATGGTCATATCTTTATGGCAAAATTTTCCAAAAATAAAAAGAAAAATACCTAATTAAATATAAATCAACTGTATTATAGTAATCAACTGATTATAAGATATGGCCAATATTTTATTTTTAAGGCGTATTTTCTTTACTCCAATAAATCATAAAATATTTCTGAGGGAAGGAGGCAGACAGGGAAAGAAATGAAAAAAGAAAGGAAAGAATGGAAAAAAAGAAAAAGATGATTGTGATTTATAGATAAATATCCCATGTTTTAGATATATCATATAAATATGTGTATGTGAACATACTATATTTGGGTGATCTATAAACATAGGTATATATACATGGTTTTATTTATAATTGTGAATATATACATGTGTTATATAAACATAAGATATCTATAACACATATCACCTTCCTTATCCTTGAAAATTGGAACATAGTTGCATAGAAAACTTGCAGATTATGTATATCAACATATGTATCTTTGACAGAAATTGAAAATGGATAAAGAATTAAGCTGAAATTTTAAAAGGAGAAAAGTAGACCGGTTTACCATTGGAAAATGAGCAGTTTTATTATTAGCACCAAGCTATGTTCAGAAACAAAAGCCTATCTGTATAATAACAAAGTACATATAATTATTCTATATGACTGTGAGTGATGGAATAGCATAGTATCTGAAGAACTGAAGTTTGACTATACTATATCAAAAATGAAGAAATGCAAAATCAGCATGTATGGATTGTAATATCTTATACATGTAAAATTGTACAGAAGAGACAGTATAAAAGATTTTATCAAGGAAATACATAAACAAAAGAAAATGAGGGGATAGTCATAAAGGATACCTAATGATCAACCTGCCTATTGGATTGTACACAAAGTCAAAAAAGTTGGATAAAGGCTGCAAATATGGGGTAATATCCCTTTTTAATAACTTAGGAAAGGACATGAACAAGATTTACTTCAAAGAAGAACTGGATGGATCTGCCTTGTTCGAAGAAGTCATATCAGTGAACACTTCATTTTTATCTCAGATTCACTGAAGTATTTAAACATATGTATTTATTCACATATTTGTGAAAAAAGATTATTCACAATTTCCCAGGCAATTTCACTTTTAACAATAATAATAACTAGACTTTAATATAACACTTCAATTTTTTTTCAAAGGGATATTATGTTATACAAACTTGACAAGAGCCTAAGTGGTAGATGTTGTTAGTATCCCTATTTTGCAGATGAGGAAACTGAATCAAACAGAAATTAATGATTTGTCAAATGTTGTGAGAGATAAGACTTCAAATCTTCTAGTATCTGTCCACTATGTCATACTGATATTTCCTTCTTTAAAGATAATTCATGACAGGATGATCTCCAAGATCATTTATAAAAATACTTTACTATGACTTTCCTTATGGCATATAAAATATTTCACTTTGAAGGCAAATATTCACCAAAATATTCAGGCACAACTCCAGATGAACTATTTCAAATAAATAAATTTGATTAAGTGATTAAGAGCATAGTGTATCCATTGCAGAGTGAGTTGAGAACAATTTCAATAACATTTGCACATTTTAGAGAAGAGGTAAGAGGAATGGTACCAGACCTATTATTTCATTGATAGTGAAAATTACCCCTAAGAACATTTCCTCTATCAATGAAGATCAGCAACTATTTTGGGACAGTAAGAACTTCTAACTTAAAGATCTCTCTACTAATGTAAGTTGTCATCTTTCTGGAGCTTATAATTCTTCAATTTATAAAGTTATTAATCTAAGAGAATTACCTAGAGTAGTGATGCCAAAATCAAATAGAAATATGGAGCAACTAAATGTACATAAGGATATCTGAGAGAACATATTGACTTAAAAAAACACATTATTAATATTAACATAAATCTGTAATTTGTTGCATTATTATTTTGTTATATATTTCCCAGTTATATTTTATTCTGGTTGGGAATGTTGGAGGTTGCACATGACACATTTGACAGCTGTAGCCTAGAGTGCTCAGAAACACAGTGCTCAAACATAGTCAGCAAGAATATATCAGAAGTGAGGCTTCCTGACTCTAAGGTTAAGACTTTCTAGCTTACAGAGTATTTTTCTCATTTTGTAGACTATCTACAACACTACTTTAACCATGTCTTTCCTTAAACACAACACCATGCAGGTCCACTCAAACAAACAAGTAGCAATGAGAAAAGTTTACAGATAACTATCATAGCTCTCATTTAGCTTGCTTGTTGTTCAGATTATACCAGGGAAAGCAATTAGAAATCAAGACAATTCTCTAGATAATTCAGACATAATTTTAAAAACCCATTTTAATTACAAATAAGCTGATAATTAAGACAGAAGGAACTTGCAACCAAAATTATCCAAAATCTTGCCCATTTCTACAATTTTTTTTGTAGATTATGTTTCCATTCTTGAAAAGTGGAGGGGGGGGAAGCTATACTAAAACAGGGTAAGATGAATATTTTTACATATGGAATATTAGTATTAGATTTAAAGTCTAGAAAAATTTTCATTCAGACCTCACTTTGAACACTAAGCCATATGGCCATAGGCAGTTCCCTTAGCCTCTGAGCCCCACTTTTCTCATCTGTAAAATGGAAAAAATATCCACAGCATCTACCCAGCAGCATTGCTATAAATCTCATATGAGAGAACATGTATTAAAGCCTTTTGAAAATTTTTGATTGCATATAGATTTCTATTGCTGCTATAATTCATTGTGTGTAAATTTTCTATAGCAAGTAAATTTTTGTTAGCATTAAAGAGTTTAATAATGCAATATACAAAGAGATTTTTTTTGTCTAAACCTCTGCCAATTCAGCAACTGTTCTGCAACTTTAAGTCCTAGACAGTTAACTAAAGGCAAATGAGGGGTTAAGTGGGCTGCCAGTGTCACAAAACTAGTATGTGTAAGACACAGGACTTAAACCCAGACCAAAGTCAGTTGTCTATCTTCTGTATCATACTGACTTTCACATTTATAAATAGCTTTCTAGTTTACAAAGTATTTTCCTTATAACCCAGTGAAAGTGTAGCACAAGTATTATTTTCCCATGGCACAAATAAAAAAACTCTGAAGTGCAAAGATGGTAAGTGAGTTGCCTGGGCTCCTGACTTCATACTTGACTATTAGCAAGGAAAAAAAGGTAAGACAAAATTGACAAACATGGAACCAATATTATGTCACCAACATGAGATACTTAGAAAATGTCACATGCTATGTTTCAAACTTGAAAGTTTGCCCCAAATGCTCCATATACTAATCATACACTATGGACTCATCATGCATTATCTCTAATCTTATTATAGATATATGTGTAAATGGATAACACATACTATTTTGAGGGGCTTAAGAACAAGGAAATAGAAAAATCTATAACAAAAAGTGGTATGAACAAAGAGAAATCAGGTCATTGAAAATCTTTCCATATAGATATAGATATATAGATATATAGATATCTACATATTGACATACCCTTATATATATCCATATATGTGACACATAAAATATATATGTTTATCTATGTATATATGCATATATATGTGTATATATTCACAAACTTATAAAATCTTGATTTCAACTTCCTTCCCTCAAAGATTTCTTTTCAGGGATAGACAAACTATTCAAAATAAATTAATTTTACAGTGACAGTTTGAAATAGAAACAAAAATAAGATGTATCTGTTAAAATGAAAATATAATAATTATAATAATTTAAACCTCTATGAGAATTAGAATCATCCAATTATAGGATTTGAAACTAGAGTGCTCTTTAGAGATTGAATTAGTGAATGAATAAATGAATGAATGATCATTTATAAAGTTTTTACTAGTCTAACATCCTCATTTATAGATGAGGACCCTGTGGCCCAATGAAATTAACTCAGGATTCAAAAAATTTGGTATTGTAAGAGATTCCAGCATCCATCAAGTCCAACCCATCAATGAAAGAAATCATCACTATATAACATGCCCCACAAGTGGCCATCAGCCTCTACATGAAAACTTCTAGTTAGAGAAAACCACTCAACTCATAAGACTATCCATTCCATTTTGGGGTATCAAAAATTGTTAGGGAGTTATTCCTTACATCAAGCTTAAATGTATCACTTTGTAACACTTACCTATTGCAGCTGGTTTTACCCTGTAGAGATTAAAAAAAATCAACAACTAAAATCCTTTTTAATATGGCAATCCTTCAAATCTTTGAGCTAAACTATCATATGCAAATTAAATCTTCTTTTGTCAAAGCTAACCATCCAAAGTTAACTAATTGTCTTCAGGGTATTATCATAAAATGTGAACTCATGGCCCTTCATCATGTTGTCCTCTTCTATATGCTTACATATAATATGGTACCCAGAACTGCACATGATATGCCATATTCAGTCTGGCAAAAAACGAAGTATGAAGGGATTATTAATTCCTTATTCCTAAAAGCTATACCTCTTTTTTTACAACCCAAGATTCTGTTAGGGGTTGTTGTTGTTGTTGTTGTGGTGGTGGTGGTGGTGGTGGTGGTGGTGGTGGCTCAGGAAATTTTGTTTTTGTTTTTGTTTTGCCTTTTTTTTTTTTGGTCAAAGTATATTTTTAATTCATACTGAGTAAGTGATTTGCCTAAGGTCATACAGCAGATCTGTGACAGAGTTAGGACTGGAAGCCAATCTAGAATATTCATTTGAACAAGATTGTGCAGAAAACCATAAATAAATCACAATTCACAGAATCATTTTCAAATGATTCTCTGATAAAGAAATAAACATGTTAGGATTACATTGCTGACATATGAAAGTTTTCCATTTAACTTCAGCCAAGGACATTCCATTTCTATCATAGAAGTTTTCTCCTGTCTTGTATCTTATTTCTGCCCTTTGCAGTGGAATATTATCATTTCCTTATACAAGCATCTGGACATTATAATCAAAGTATATTCTATATTACATTGTGCTTAGAAAATTCATTGTATAGATGCAAAAACAATGAAATAAAAGTCATCAAACATTTTAATTCAGTATTAAAAACAGACCACAAAAGATTATTTTCCCAAGGGGAAGTTTTTTTAGTGTTTAGAAATCTTTAGTTTTACTATGAATTGTTTCTAACAAGGAGAAAGCAGTCAATTAATTAAAAAGATAAAGTGATATTCTATATTATGATATTATCAAGTCTAGTAAGATTTTAACAGAAATATATTTAATGGGCTTAGCTCATTCTTAAATGAATAGTGCTCTTCTGAATTTTATAGCATGTGACTAGATGAAAGATTAATAAGAAGATAGATAACATTCTTTTATAAAAGATATTTGCAGGAAACCATTAGAAGCTGAATAGGTACAGAAAATCAATAACACTCCAGTACCAATTTCAGCAACATTAAAATTATGGTGCTTTTTGTTATTTATGATGATATAGGTACCAAATCATTTCATTTTTATCTCCCATTGCATAGTCATTTTTCTTTGTTATCCAGGAGCATTGGAAACCTTGATCAGTTCCTTGTACAAGTTTTTTATGGGTGCTCTGGGTTTCAAAACAGCTGTTCTCAAAGAAGATCTTTAACTTTAACAGCCCATTCTTGCCAGTTTAATATACAGATGGATTAGTAAAGCCTTTCCTTTTGGAGAAGATATAATCACTGCAAAAGATTAGGCCATTCAACAAGCTATTTAAAGACATCCAAGTAAATAGGATGATCATTGAAAGGGGCTTTTTTCAGATTAAAAAAAATAGTCATGTGTTAATCCCCTCATTTTAAATAGTAAAGTTAGGTACAAAAGGTAATTTCACTAAAATAAAAATATTATAAGATAAAGAGATGAGTTTCTTCCAAGTCCCAATTTCTTTTCTTTTTGTCAGATATGCTGATCTGGGCTTTTATCCAAGGTTACCCAACTTATCACAGGTACAATGATAGAGATCTCAAATGTATCTGGCTTCTAAAATAATCCTCCAGTTTCTGTTTTATCTGTTTTTTAATTATGCAGTTTTAAAATGAATTTATTGATATATACATATTACTTTAACAAAGAAAAGGAGGCAAGTGGGAGTGGTTTAAAAAGGCCTTTGTTGAAAGTCACAGGTCCTGAGTTTGAATTCTAGTTTTGCTTTTTATTCCCTGCATGATCTTAAGTAGATCCTTTCAATCTCATGGGAACTAAATTTCTTCATCTACAAAATGAGGGGGATTGAACTAAATGATTTCTGAAATGCTTTCCCCTCCATATTCATGGTCTTTTAATCACATACCACAAGCTTTCCAACAAATAACCTCACCAATATCTCCTAGCAAGTACATTTTTCCAAGTTTTTCAGTTGTTAAGAGGAAACTGTGTCCTTCAATGCTAAGACAATAGCAATATTATTGATCAAAGTAGTTGAGCAGAATCATCTCTCTCCATGCTGACTTTATTTGGTAGTCATCATGTCTATTGTTCTTTTGCCTCTGGTCTATTATTTGGTAACTTTTTATATATGTCTTTCCACATGTGTATTTGTTTTATTTTTTTCCACAAATGTCCTTTTAAGAACAAATATATACCATTTCATTCCTATATTATAATTTACTCAAATATTCTGCAACCATTGGGCACTAATTTTGTTTCTATCTTTTTTGATACTAAAAAAAAATCTTTAGGGAATTTAAGTAAAAACATAAAGTTGGAAGAAAAAAATATTGCTGGAATAGAATTTATTTCCTCTGCTAAGCTATCTTTCTCTACAAACTTAACAAAGAAGTTTAGAAAATTAGAAGTCTCAGTTATCACCAAATAAAGCTTTTCTCAGAAGAGGAAACTTCTAAGATATAACATCCAGGCATTGTCCACAAATAAATTGTATTTAACATTGAAATAGACAAGTTTAATAACTTCCTAAGTAATTAAAATGTTTATTGTATGTATTTATGTTTATTTAAAAAGATATATGTATACACACATACATATATGCATTATAACAGAAGATAAGAAACTAAAGAAACCTTTCATATATTTAAACAAAAGCTCTTGGCCATCCTTCATTTTCCAAGGTGATAAATCTAGCACCTTCCCTAAGCACTAGCCCAGCAAAATGTGTCTTGAGACAGAAAATGTTCCCACTAGGTACTAAAATGGTAAAGAACGAATATATTGGCTACAGAAATTTTTAGCAACTTATATTGATTTCTGTAGGACTTGATTTTCAGATAGTCACATAAATTTATTTGTATCCTTATTATCTCTCCAAATTAGCTTTTAGGGCAACAGACTGAATTCTTATTCAAAGAGCTTCTAAATGGTTCTATTACTTTCATCATACAGGCAAAATTTGAATCAAATATAAATCTGAAGAACACATGCTAATATTAAGAAAGTAGATATAGATGCATTATTTGACCCCCTTTGTATTATTGTTTTTTTAATTGATTCCTTAAATTTTTAATAAATTAGGTATTGTCAATTTTTGTAAAATGGGTCATTGGCCGATTACCAATGATAGGCTAGCAGTTGTCAATAGTTTCTATCTTCCTCACTATCATCACTAGCTGAGTTCCCTACCTGCGAAGAAAGTGTTAGGTCTAGGGAGTAAATAGAAGCAGCATTTATTAATATTATTAATTAATACTATGGTCTTTCTTCCCTCACTCCAGAATGCCAAGATGTCTGGGTTTATAGAGCTAGAAAAGGAAGGGATATTAAAGATCATAGCATTGTTTTCACCCACTATATCCCACTGCCTTTTTGACATGCCCTTTTGAAAACATTCCCATAGTATATGACAGACCTTGTATATGGCTCTGTAAACCCCTTTAAGTGAGATTCATTGAATTTCCTATTTAGCTCTATTTTCCAATACTTGAATTTTTTTTCAATTTTGATTCAAGTGAATATTGTATCTTTTATCTTGATTTGTCAAAGTTGTTGAAAATGATATTATATACTTCTGCCAAAAGTTTCTCTGATGCAAAACAATTTCTAAAATGAGCAGAAAAGGCCCCACAGTAGCAAAAAGGAAAAAAGACTAAAAAAATACTTAACTAGATAAATCTTATGCTCAGCTTTATCAAGGTTGACCCCTTCTTGAGATCTAATTCTTGAGAAAGCCATCAAATTCCAAATGTTTCCTAAATATTATATCATTTTAATCAATCTTTAAAAGCCCAGCATTTTCAAATCTTCACCATGCATCCTCCTGTATTTTATTTAATCATCTTTAAATAAAGGAACTATGAAACTCACATAAGCATAGATGCTTTAATAACTACCTTTTCCCTCCTTATCATCATCAAACATTTATTCAGTTGCCTATTGGATGAAAGGCACTTGAAGACATCATGTCCTGTACTCCATTCTAAGTTTTCTTTTCTCTACTGTCAAACTTATTTCTGACCTTTTGTTTGGGTATTATTTTATATTAACTTTCTTTTGAATAGGCTATTTCTTTTGAATTCTTCAGCTTAGTGATTCATTGTATCAAAGAGATAAATCACCGAAACCAAAGTGAGATTTTTATGCATCAAGGAATGACTTAGAAGACAGATAAATGTTCAGTTGCAATGCTTCTGCTTGCTTACTTAATTACCCTCACTCTTAATAAATTGCAATTACAGCCATAATTTTCATTTGATTTAGGTGTCAATATATATATGCTCAAAGATCATTGAAATTTAATACAGTGTCCCAAATGTCTTGGTTCAATATTAAGCTATTAAAACCCAATTAATTCTGCACCAATGAACATTCTTTATCACTCACCCTTCATAGAAATTCTAACACATTCCAAAGGCTTCAGAGACCTTCTAGTTTAAGCCTTACCTCTTCAGAGATAGATTGGAAGATGTTATAGAATCTATTCCTGCCAAAATATTCCTCTTTGTAGCTTTTACTCATTGTTTATAGTTTTGGAATCTGAATCCAAGAAGTATGAATGTAGTCTCTCTTTCATAAGACAGCTCTTCAAATACTTGAAGACACCTGTAACATTTCTTTTAAGCCTTCTCTTCTCCATATTAAGTTTTCAATTCTTTCAACCAGCCTGGCATAAGCTGGCAGCTTTTCTCCACACTGTGTGCTCCTCTCTATACACTCTCCAGATTTTTATAATCTTTTCCAAAATGTTATGTTCACAACTAAATAAAATACTTAAGATGTGGTCTAACTATTGAACACTACATTTGGATCATTGCTTTCAGTCTTGGATACTTTATCCCTTCTAATAAAATCTATTAGAAGCTCGGTCTGAATAACATGAAGAACTAAGCATCAGAAATACGTTTTTTTTTTTTCTGATTAACTTGTGATTAATGAGATGGCCATTGCTTTATCTCTTATCACTTGAAATAACGTTAGGAATATTTTCTGTCACTTTCCTGCAATTCATTTTAAGGGAAAAATCAAGGATTTTTTCAGCTTTCCTCCACAAAAACCTTTCCCTCTTGCTTATATCTCTTCAGTGTGACTTTTTACCCACCTCATTTCTTCAAACTTTTAAACAAATCACTCAACAAATTCCTGTCTATCCAGATATTTAGGATCAATACCAATTTCAATTGTATTCACACTAGTGAGACTTGGTGACTTCCAGACTTTCTAAAGTTTTTAGGCTTATTGACCTTTCACTGTTCTCCAATGATTAGTATATGTGTCTCTGCAGCATATAACAACAGAATTGATATATGGTGGAGGGCAGTGGGAAGAAGGGAGAAAGGAAAGGTATGTAAAGAAGGTATCTATTAAGGACTCCAAATTACCTCCTTCCTTTTTAAGATACTATACATATAACTGAGACAGAAAAATAAGAGGGAAAATGTGAGTTTGGCTAACAACTTTTTACTTTGCCATTTTAGAATGAATTTTTTACATTTCTTTTTTCTACTTTTTTATATTGTCTTTCCATTTTCATGAGTAAATTTTAAATTATTTTCCATAAGCCTATTTGGACCATTTCAAGGCATTTAATTGCTTTTCTTTTACTTTCTTCCTGAGTCCCAACATTTCTGTGTCCAATATCATTGGAATTAACTTCAGTAACATAGTTACTACATGTCTTTGAGTTGTTTTTTCTGGGTTGAAGAGGTGCCCCTAATTATCCTTTCTTTTTGATTCAACTTTGTTACCTAATTGTGTATAGATACATAAAGATATAGATACAAATATATGCACATATAAATAACACTGTAATTTAGAAAATGTAATCAAAGTTGAGCTATGCAGATATCAAGAACACTGTTATCTGTTAAAAAAAATGAAGGAGTTGGACTAGTCCAAGGTTTTATATATATATATATATACATATATATATATATATATTTCTTGTGTGCACCTTATTTAAGAATCCCTGAACTAGACTATGTCTAAGATGTTTTACAGCCCTAAAACAATGATTTTGTTATCTTATATTCAGACCCCAGACATGTTGTTTTCATTTGTCATTTAACACAAGACTTGGTAATAGTAAAGTATATATAGGTGCTGCTTTAAATGTCAGCAAGAAATTTGGCATTGGTAAAAAAGAAAAGTGATATCTATTACAGAAAATGATGCACAGCATGCTTATTCAATAGACAACTCATATTTGACAACAATGATGAGAAAACATAAAGGTTGCCTAATCATCTAGACTTATATGATGTAAATAGCTCCTTGGCTATTAGAATATATATATATATATATACATATATATGTATATATGTATGTATGGATATATGTATATATATATATATATTGCTGAGGCAATTGGGGTTAAGTGACTTGCCCAGGGTCCCACAGCTAGGAAGTGTTATGTCTGAGAGTAGATTTAAACTCATGTCCTTCTGACCTCAGGGCTGGTGCTTTATCCATTGTACTATTTAGCTGCCCCTAGAATACACTTTCAGCATAAACTCAGACCATACCAATAATGTCTTAAAATATTAAAATATGATCTAATTGATTGGAAAATTGATTTGTTTTAAAATATTAAAAATAAAGTAAGGAATGAAAACAAGAATTTTGATTATGAACTTATATTTCTTCTGGGAATATCAACAAATCTATTTACCATGATAATCTGGTATTTTTCCTATTTCTCTTATAACCATTTCCTTCTCTTCTATCAGGCTATTTCAAAATACTCAAAACAATAAACTTTTAGAAATGTACCATTTTGTTGATGTGGGGATGAATATGAAAGATGATTAGGAAGCCACAAAGATAAAGATTTGGGAAAAAAGAGGAACCTTAAGTAGTCAAATAATACAGATTTCTAAAAGCCAGAGATAAGAACAGCTTGCTATGAAATCATGACTAATAAAATTTGTCCTCCTGAAGTTCTTATTTTTAAGTCACCAGAATAAAGAACTAAGAACCCCTTTGTTGGGAGAGTTAGGAAAGGGAGAGGGAGATGATGGACCTCTCATTTCATTTGTTTAGAACACATTTTGCTGCCTTAGTGTTCCATAGGATTCTATTCTTATATCACTATTGCCCATAGAATGTAAGCTCTTTGAAGATAAGTACTGTTTGGTATTTGTCTCTTTGGTAGTTGTCCCCAGAAGGTATAAAAGACATTTAATAAATGCTTGTTGATTGGCAAATTTCTTTTTACCATTTTAGATTCTAGATCTTACACTGTAGTTAACCATCACAAAGCAATGGTTCTTAACCTGAGGTATATAGGCTCCCAAATGTCCTTGGGGAGATTTTTAGGGAGTCAATGAACTTTGATGGGGGAAATACATTTTTCCTTGAAATATAAAGAAATGCAAAAAGTAGTAATGCTAGCAGCAGATGACTTTGCACACAAAATCTTATATATTTTCAGATATTTTCAATTTTTATAGCTATTTCAAAATATCATTTTAATTCATCATTACTTTGAAATTACTGTAGTTACTGGACTCAAAATTTATTCACTCATTGCAATATTATTCATTAGAGATTTTATTTCAATATAATTCATTTCACTTTAATACTATACTCTGAAATACTATTTATAATACTATTAATAATATAATACTATTAATAATACTATTCTCTGAAAGACATTCTGAGAAAGGATCCATGGGCTTCAGTAGACTTCCAAAGAAGTGCACAATAGCCAAAAAGTTTAACAACTCTAGTCTTATAAAAATATAAAAGATACAAGAGATTAAATGGCTTACCCTTATTCATGTAGCTATTATGTGTCAGAGGAAAGACTTAAATCCATGTATTACTGATTCACAAGTCCCAGCTATACCATGACTTTCTATCTAATCTTAGGTACTTCTTAACCTCTCTGAGCCTCAATTTTTTTTCATCTGTAAAGTGATAGAGGAAGACAAACTGTCCTCCAAGGTCATTTCTGATTCTAAATAAGCCTTCCATTCACTAGAGCACATTTTTGGAAGACTATATAACCAAATGTTTACACTACAAAACTAAGGACCCAGGATTGATGGCTAGCCAAGCTTATAGGATTCAAGGCCAACAAGGAAGGTGAATGTCATTAATTAACATGGCTAAACCATGTTATTATTAATTATGAAAATTGGAATATGGAAATACCTAAAATTTGGGACTTGTGGAATTCTAAGTGAAATTTGAAGCAAAGCAAAAGTTGCTTAAAAGAAGAGGGTCACTGGAACCAAATAGAATAATGAGACTGCAATTGGCACCAGAACTTCTGTAGCAGCAGAAACCATATACTAAGAAGGAAAAGTACTAAGAAGAAGCAGAGTGTGAGAACTTGAAATTTAACAAGGACAAGGAAGACACTGGATCCAATTATTTAAAGATAAAAAAGAAGGAATTCTTATTAGGGGAAATGGTCAAGTCTCTGTACAAAATCCATAGAGACAGAATTATCTATTACTGAAATAAGTTGTTCCCTGGAAGAGAGAAGTAAAAGGTCAACCAATGGAGGAGAATGATTTCCATCTGTCCCCTTCTAAATACTGTTAGTCTAGGGGAATGTTTCCCTTTCCTTTAAGTGACAGCAGCTTTCCTGGTTGCCTTCTCCAAAAGAACAAGGGAATATTTCACTCCTTTGCATCAAAAGCTAGACAGAAAGGAACACCATGTTCCCACTAAGAGAAAGTTAAGTCTCTAGAGAGGCATGATGATAATCACAGACATTTTGAGGAACCAAATGGATGTCTACCTTCAAAAGTGTTTATCTGTTTCTCTGTATGTGTCTCTGTGTGTGTCTGTCTCTGTCTGTCTGTCTCTCTTCCCCCCCCCCGTATGTGTGTGTATGCTTCTGTCTCTGTCTCTCTGCCTCTGTGTCTATTTATCTTTCCCTGTCTCTTTCTTTCTGTCTCTTTGTGTCTGTGTCTCTCTGTGCCTCTGTCTCTGTTTCTCTATTTCTGTCAAATTTCTCTGTCTCTGTCTCTCTCTCTGTAAATCTCTCTGTCTCTGTCTCTGTCTGTCTCTGTCTGTCTCTGTCTCTGTCTCTCTCTCTCTGTTTCTGTTTTTTCTCAGTCTCTCTTTGAAAAAAAAGTCTTTCCTCTTTCCAACTCTTGTTCAACATGCCTCATATAGGCATGCAGCATCAAGTCTTTCTCTTCAACAATGAAGAGAGAGAGTTTTAAGCAAATGTTCTATATTTGAACCTGGGTTCAATATTTGATTTCTGCTGAATAAGCTGTCTCTGTTGTTTCTTCTATCCAAGAATCTTATCTATTTTATACATATACATATACATGCATGAGAGAGAACTTTTTGGAGCAGTCTTTGTTGAAGCACTTCACAATCTTATATTCTCCATACCATTTATACATACTTTTGACTAAAATTGAATCAATTAAAAATTTTATTTATGAATGACTGTTTCTATACTTTGCAGACCTTTGGCATGTCCTTCATGTATGTATAGATTATTCTCATAAGGATTTTGATGGACAAGTAGGAAGGAGGATGAGTTGTGATGTAAGGATAATTTTGATTTCACTTTTTTATAACAATGTCCATAACTGTTTTCCAGGTCTTTGGTATCCTTCTCTCTTTAAGATACAATGATAATCAATTTTTTAATATCTTCAAAATTATGTCACCTCCAATATGGTATCTACTTGGTTTATTCTTGGTCTTATCATATTTTTCTTTAGGGCCAGTTCAACTTTTTTCATGTAGCACATCAAGAACTGTGCTATCAGAATCCCAATGTAGATCCCACTAGCGGGGTGAAGAAAATGTTTGTGATATATATCTTTACCTGACATCTTCCATTTTTTTGCCAGTTCATTATCTCCCTTATAGTTTTATCCCTAAATACTCTCTGGATGATCTGGCTTAATTGGACCTCTTGCCAAGCTTTATTTAAGCTTATTTTTCTTTCTACTGCTTCTAACTGTTTTATGAGGCAATTCTGCTCAAAATCTTTATTTCTAAGATTTTACCCTCCAAAAAATATATTCTGAATGACTGGAGCTCAACGCTGCTATACTTTTCTAATTAGCAAGAGAGAAAAAATCATGGATAAGATTATGTCTAGACTTTTTCTTTTTTTTTAATCTATTGTGCTGGTAAGGTTATACTAGTTTATCTTCCCTAGGAAATGGTGGTTTATCTATGTCTGATCTTTATACAGTCTTCATTTTTTTTTGTCATAAACAGATTGTTTAATTTGGTCAAGTGATTATAGCCACAATTTCTGACTATTTTATTTGGTTTTTATTATCTTTTTGAGTTTGGCATTGTTTTATAATTTAACTAAGTACAGAGTACAATGGAACAAGTGGATGGGTCCCCACATTGGTGACCAGGCATTTCCTATCTATTAAAATGTAAGCAATTTCATTTTTTTATATTATTCACTGCTTGGTTTGTCTAGTATATCTCAAATTTCCTCTTTTTAAAGTATAGATGACATTTATCACATCTATATATCATGATATTAGTAATATTATGTTACTGTTATTTTTCTAGAGTCTAGAGAGTCACCTGGCTCATTCAAATGTAAAATGATTTGCTAAGGATGGCATAACCAGTATGAGACAGATATGGACACATTCTGAGGCTAACTAGATTATGTTAGTAAACAATTTTAAGATCTCCTTATATGAGCATAATATAAAATATTAGAACTATGATTTTAGTGGATAAATACTAATCTCTTCTATAATGTAGTTATTACAGATAGACACTACAAAATAAATTCTGAAATTACTAAGTTGCAAATTTGGGATATTGTGCTAAAAGGTATTGTGTGCATGACAGTGAGTATATTTATACCCAGTGTTATTTTAGGGTTCATGAAACTAATCAGCCATCCATAGCATTTAATCAGTGTTGCATCTATATTTTTTACTCATAACTCAATCATTAATTTGTGATGCATTTTTGTTAAGTTGTCAGGGCAATAGATAGCTTTAGTGAATTGAGACTGAAACTGATCATCTACTCCATTTATGGCAAATATGCCTTATCTAAACAGAACATATGCACTCTGTTAGCATAGTCTATATTTAAACTTCATTATGATTCTCCAATTTTAACTCAAAGGTAGCTCCTAGTACAATTCTGACCTTCACCAGAACATCACTTTCATTTATACCAACAACTAAATAAGGGCTATGTATTTTTCTATTTCCATCTCTATCTTCATGTGCACATTGAATTAGTTTCCCTTTTATAGCATAAAATTTGGTAATATAAAAATATGTATGACTTTTATTCCCTGGAGTACTCATTTGAAAAATGTAAATGTATCATTCTTTTTCCATGAGAACTTACTGTGGATATATAAGTCTAGAGAGATACTTTATTTGAAATGGATATGAAGACATTTAAAATTGGTTCCAATTTAAACCACACTCAATATTTAAACTTTGTACTAGAGCAATACCATTATCATTTGGTCTCTATTGGAAGCTAAGCCCATGGGATGTGTTGAATGTCATATACATTCTATAGAAGGCATGGCCTACCCTGCAGTTACATAGCTTACATAACCAGCAATGTTTACATATTGATATATATTTTATTGATGTATATATTCTTCCATCTGGTAGCCTATCCTGAGGCTTGATTTTATCACTTTGCTTGTCCTGTAAAATTCCTTGAGATTTTTATTGAAAACAACCATGAAAATGCTAATTAGCTTTATTTCCCATTGAGATCTTTTTTTTATTATTATTAACAGGAATATTCCACTGCCTTTCTGTTCTTGCTTATGCAGTTCTACTTCCAATGAGTTTCCTTGCCCCAAAGCTACCATTTTCATACTTCTAATATTTTTTGCTGTGCATTGGGCTTAATAACTATTTATTTTCCTAATGGATTCAGTTTACCTTTGAGGCAAGCATTTTGGAGAATTCAGTTTATATTAGGGCAGGATTAAAAACTTCTGTGTGACTTTGGGGTCTTCTTGCAGAAAAGAAAATGGCTTGGTCATTTGACTGAAAGAGAAAAAAAATAATTTCTTTAAAATGAGAATCTTGGGATTTGAAGGGAAGCAAAATATGAAGTATCTTCCTTAATGGGTCTAACGGTATATTGTGCATCTCTGGGGGATTAATAGTAAGGTTTTTGTTCAAATGTGATATAGGCACTAGATGTTCAAACAAAAATAATAATAAAAGTTTGGATCTATATGTCCTTTAAGGCTTTTTTTCTTCAAAAATAACTAAACATGAGGCCCTTCATCTTTGTGTTCTTTCAAAGTGTAATACTTTGATTTAAGTTAAATTATTCGAAAGTGAGTTTCAGATACCCAGGAGGTATTCAGTTCCTTCAACAAATATTAACTGAGCACCTATAATATTTATAGCATTACCCTGTGCATCTTGGAGGATAGCAAAACATCTAATTATATTAGATTTATCTAAGGAGACATCATCTTTTAGGGGAGAAGACCTACACACAGAAAAATTACTCTATTACAATATAATATTAATAACACAAGGCCAAGTAAAACATATAGAATTGTTCCAGTGACATCTCTCTATTGGTTAAAATCATTCCATTCCATTCCTCCCAGTTCAAGGTGCCAGAGTCACCTTCTCCATTAAATCTTCTGTAATACTCTCAGATTAAAATCATAGCTGATATTGCCATTGTGCCAGGTAGGATATAACCTTAAGGCTTTATGGCTCAAAAGTTCATTACCTGCTACATAGAGCTATCTCTGACACATATTCATGGCCAAATTACTTAGCCTCTTACTGCAATGTGAAACTCTCCAAGGTTCAAAGTTTCAGAAAGGGTGCAGAGACAATTCCTTCATCAGGGAGTTCTTTTTATGAGTTCTAGTCCCTATAGCCCTCCATGGTAGTACCTTCTCTCTGTGGATTACCTCCAAACATTATGTATATGCTTTTGTGCATGTGTGTCATATATGCATATGTGTGTATATGTGTGTGCAAATATGAATGTATATTTACAGATATGTGGTACATTTTGCATGTGTGTATACACACATTGTACATAATTTTTGTATTTTTTTCTGCTACGTTAGAGTTTGAGTTCCTTGAGAGCAAAACTGCTTTTATTGCCGTTTTGTTTTGATTTTGCTTTTCTTTGAATCCCTAGTGTTTAGCATAGTGATGGCATAGAAGAGGTGCTTAATAAATGCTTGTTGCCTAACTGCCAGGCCTTGGATAAAAAAATGAGAAGAGAAAAAAAAAGACTAAATCCTGCCTTCCAGAGACTAACATTCTAGTGCTGGAGAAAAGAACGTGCTCTCAGATGAATAAATATAAAATATTTTTGGAGTAAATGGTAAGGGAATAGATAATTAGGGAAATAAATAACTTGGGAAGGATGAGTAGAGATTTCATACAAAAGGTCTTCATTGACCTGAATAGAGCCTTTGAGGAAACAAAGGATTGTAGGAAGCAAATGAAGAGAAGGAGATTGTTTCAGGCTTGGGGGACAGCCTATACAAAGAATAGAATGCTATACATAGGAATTCAGAGATTCAGAAAGGTGAGATCAAGGGGAAAAATTCTTTCTGGGTATGAGAAACATTTTGAATATATCAGAGAGACAAAAGCAAAGTTCAAGAAACTGCTAGTAATCAAGTGTTGCTAGACTAAGGAGGGTTCACATGAAAATTATGTAACATAATGGGGGAAAATTAGGTTAAAGCCTGAATTAAGAAAGTCTTAAATGCAAGAGTGGAATGTTTGTATTTTATCCTTGAAACAAAAGGAAATCATTTAAGGTTTTTAGTCACAAGAGTTAAAGCCAAAGGTAAAATTATTTTGGCAACTATATTCAGAATGTTTTGGCAAATGGAGAAACTAGAAGCTAGAAACCTGTTAGGAGTCTATTGAAATGTATTAAGTTGTAAACTGGAACTGTGGTCATATGACTGGAGAAGAGGATAGAACTAAGGAAGACATTAATCTAATTTTGATTTGCAAATGATTAAAACTAAAAAATGAAAGAGAAGGAAGGAAAATGCATAACTCCAAGGTTACAAATCTGAGCTGTTGAGAATATGGTTATCTCCCAAGGTAGAAATGGGGAAACTTGGAGGAGTGTTATGATTAAAAATAATGGATTTTATTTTGAAAGTGTCAAGTATCCATGGCTCTCTTCAACAATGAAATGTTTCAAACCACCTCCAATTGTTCACTGAAGAAAGCCATATACACCCAGAGAGAGGGATGCGAAATGTGGACCACAACATAACATTCTCATACTCCTTGATTGATGTTTGCTTACATTGTGTTTCCTTTATCTGATATATCGTTCGTGTAGATAAGATTTTTCTTGCACACCAATGATAAGTTTGGAAATATGTATACATATATTCGATTTGCCAATATTTTAACATAATTAACATGTAGTGGATATCCTGCCATCTAGGGGAGGGGTGGGGAGTTGGGGGGAAAAATTTGTAACGGAAAGCTATGTAAGGGTTATTGTTGAAGAATTACCCACACATATGTTATTCAAATAAATTAAAAAAAAAAAAAAAAAGAAAGTGTCAAGTATCAAATATTCAGGCTTTCATATAGAGCAGCCAATTGGCAATCCTTTAGGAACCAGAATACAATAAAGAGATTAGGAATGAACAAGTTGATTTGAGTCATTCACATAGAAAATATGGTTGAACTCATGGGAATTATCACAATCATCAATGGAGAAAATATAAAAGAAAAAGGGATGAGGGGGCGGAGCCAAGATGGCGAACTGCGGACAGCTTTCTCTGTGAACTCCCTCCGACATTCCCCCAACCCAGACAAAGTAAGCTTTAAAACTGGTTTCCGAGTGAGGTCCTCGCCAAGCATTTGGACTACAACGCACTTCTATAAAAGATCTACCTTGAAAGAACTCCGGAGAAGGTTAGCCTCAGGGGAAATCGGCCGCTGGTCGCAATCGCACTCCAGCCGGGGCGGAAGTCAGGGCTGCGATAGAGGGGCGGATTTTGGGCACCCAGGAAGCCCCTGGGAGACGCCTGGGCCACTTTGCTCTGCTTGCGGGCAGGTGCTTTGGCAGATCTGCCTTTGGAAGGGGGTGGATTGAGAAAAGCTGAAAACGTGGTCCTGGTGCGAATCTAGCCCGACCAGCCTCAGACTGGAAGTCAACTCGGCAAACTGCCCCAGGGCAAATATAAATTGTTGCAGTTTTCTCGGCTTTTGACCAATATCCCAACTTTAAATCATGAGCAAGAAGCAGAAGAGAGCTCTCACCATAGAAAGCTTTTACGGAGAAAAAATAGAACAGTCCCCAGATCCTGACATTATGAAAACAATCCCAGATGAAGCCACAAAGGCAGACTTAAGTTGGTCTCCCTTTCAGAAGGCTTACCTGGATGATTGCATTAAGAATCTCAAAAGAGAGCTAGAAGAAGAATGGGGAAATAAATTGAGATCAGGGCAACAGAAATATCAAAAACTGGAAAATAGGACTGGTGAATTGGAAAAAGAAAACAGTTCACTGAAAAACAAAATTGGTGAATTGGAAAAAATCACCAATTCAC
>JAJPUD010001873.1:249951-287136 GCA_023553655.1 Myrmecobius fasciatus
GTTGGAGGGGTTGTGGGAGGGCTGGGACACTGATGCATTGTTGGTGAAGCTGTGAACGGATACAGCCATTCTGGAGAACAATTTGGAGCTATGCTCAAAAAGTTATCAAACTGTGCATACCCTTTGACCCAGCAGCATTTCTATTGGGCTTATATCCCAAAGAAATCATAAAGGAAGGAAAAGGCCCCACATGTGCAAGAATGTTTGTGGCAGCCCTTTTTGTAGTGGCTAGAAACTGGAAATTGAATAGATGCCCTTCAATTGGAGAATGGCTGAATAAATTATGGTATATGAATGTTATGGAATATTATTGTTCTGTAAGAAATGACCAGCAAGATGATTTCAGAGAGGCCTGGAGAGACTTACATGAACTGATGCTGAGTGAAATGAGCAGAACCAGGAGATCATTATACACGGCAACAACAGTACTATATGACGATCAATTCTGATGGACATGGCTCTCTTCAACAATGATATGTTTCAAACCACCTCCAATTGTTCACTGAAGAAAGCCATATACACCCAGAGAGAGGGATGTGAAATGTGGACCACAACATAACATTCTCATACTCCTTGATTGATGTTTGCTTACATTGTGTTTCCTTTATCTGATATATCGTTTGTGTAGATAAGATTTTTCTTGCACACCAATGATAAGTTTGGAAATATGTATACATATATTCGATTTGCCAATATTTTAACATAATTAACATGTAGTGGATATCCTGCCATCTAGGGGAGGGGTGGGGAGTTGGGGGGAAAAATTTGTAACGGAAAGCTATGTAAGGGTTATTGTTGAAGAATTACCCACACATATGTTATGCAAATAAAATAAAAATTTAAAAAAAAAAGGGGATGAGGAAGTAGATTGAATTTTGAGGAACATTCATATAAAGGTTGTGCTGATGGATGATGAACCAAAAAGGCACATGACTGGTCAAAAGAATTGGTTAAATAGGTAGGAAAACCCAGAGAGAGACAAAAAAGACAGAAAGTATTAGATGGAGTGGTAAATAGTTTTTAAAGTTACAGCGAAGTCAAGTCAGTTGAGAACGAAGAAAAGGTCATTGAATTTAGCAGGTAAAGATTCATTAATCATGGGGAGATTCATTTTAGTAGGGTGGTAAATCAAGACTTAGTGAGGAAGTGAAGACAGTAATAATAAAGATTGTACAAGGTAATACATGGATCTCACAAAGTACTGAGACAGAAACAATCCATTCATTCCAATGATAACAAACACATGTAGAAAGCTTTAGATACCAGAAGATATACTTGAGAGGAATGATAATTCCATGACCAAAGAAATATCCCTAAGAATGATTTAGTCCAGACATACTATGATGTTTTTCTTAGCAATTTACAAATTTTAAAAAATTTATCTGCAAGTAAGGAAATCCACTATTAAAAAATGATGCAGCTAATATTGACATCTTCGCAGACTGTTCAAATATTTCAATTTGAATCAAAAGTCAAAGGGATCTCTCCTACACATTCTTTAATCCAAGTATCATATGTATGAGTATAATAATTATGTTAACAGCAATTATTTATATTTATATAATCTGAAAGTTTTGCAAAATGAGTTGCTTATCTTATTTCACATATATGTAAGATACATATACATAGAGTACACAAAATACACACAATGTAACAGAGCTAGAAGGGACCTTAGGACTGTATTCTACCCATTTATTTCACAAATCAAAATGTTGAGATAATAGGTATATGTTGTAGTGTCATCTCTGAAAGAATTCAGACTCAGATACTTTCCAAGCCAAGCAAAAGAATTTTAATGGGATTTATCCACTCAGGGGATGGGCCAAGCTCCTTGAAGAAGTTAGCCACTCAGCAAAGCAAAACAAGGATTTTTATAAAATACATGTTGGGAATTACAACACAAGATACCTAAATTTTAGAGAAGTTTGTATTAGCGGGAAGGTCCTAAAGCCTTGATCGAATTATATTTGTGGTTACCCAGAATGCATACAAAAAACCCACTTGGAGGGGATATTAATGTATAGAACTGATATTATAATTACTATAGCTTCATCCAAGGACAGCAAAGAAGGGAAACTGTGCAGACACTGTATTGGGAGGAATGGGGTGAAATTTATTGAGATTTGCAGTCCAAATGTCTTGTTCTGCATCCTCTTGGTGCTACTTTTTTATTGGCTGATTTCTGTGTTATGTTTTGAGGTAAATGTCATGTAATAATCCCGTGGTTGTTCTAGTGAGATTCATAATTAATGATTCCTGTGGAACCCAGGGTTAGGGACAACAATTAGAATTCCATCAAAAATATTAAGAATCGATGATAATACTACCTAAACTAGTCTATTTATTTAGGTATTATTATATCAATAAAACTCTCAAGAAATTATTTTACTGACCTAGAAAAAATAACACCAAAATTTATCTGGATAAAAAGGTCAAGAATTTCAAGGGAATTAATGAAAAAAAAGCAAATGAGTGGTCTAGATGTACCAGTTCTAAAACCATATTATAAAGCAACAGTCATCAAAAACATTTGGTACTGGCTAAGAAACAGAGTAGTTGATCAGTGGAATAGGTTAACAGGACAAAATAGTCAATGACAATAGTAATCTAGTGTTCGATAAACCCAAAGATCCAAGTTTTGGGATGAAAACTCACTATTTCACAACAACTGCTGGGAAAATTGGAAACTAATATGGAAGAAACTAGGCATTGACCCATACCTAACACCGTATACCAAGATAAGGTTGAAATGGATTCATGATCTAGACATAAAGAGTGATATTATAAACAAATTAGAACAATGTAGGATGGTTTATCTCTCAGATCTGTGGAAGAGGAAGGAATTTGTGACCAAAGAAGAACTAGAGATCATCACTAATCAAAAAATAGATAATTTTGACTATATCAAGTTAAAAAGTTTTTATACAAACAAAACGAATGCAGACAAGATTAGAAGGGAAACAACAAACTGGGAAAACATTTTTACATTCAAAGGCTCTGATAAAGGCCTCATTTCTAAAATATATAGAGAATTGACTCAAATATATAAGAAATCAAGGCATTCTCCAATTGATAAATGGTCAAAAGATATGAACAGACAATTTTCAGATGAAGAAATTGAAACTATTTCTAGTCATAGGAAAAGGTGCTCCAAATCACTATTGATCAGAGAAATGCAAATTAAGACAACTCTGAGATACCACTACACACCTGTCAGATTGGCTAAAATGACAGGAAATGATAATGATAACTGTTGGAGGGGATGTGGGAAAACTGGGACACTGATACATTGTTGGTAGAACTGTGAATGGATCCAACTGTTCTGGAGAGCAATCTGGAACTATACTCAAAGAGTTATCAAACTGTGCATACCCTTTGACCCATCAGTGTTTCTACTGGGCCTATATCATCTGGAAAAAAAAAGTTCAAGAATTTCAAGGGAATTAATGTAAAAAAAATGAGGGTGGCCTAGCTATACCAGATCTAAAACCATATTATAAAGCAGCAGTCATCAAAACCATTTGGTACTGACTAAGAAACAGAGTAGTTGATCAGTGGAATAGGTTAGATTTACAGGACAAAATAGTCAATGACTATCGTAATCTAGTGTTTGATAAACCCAAAGATCCCAGCTTTTAGGATAAAAACTCACTATTTCATAGTCCCTTTCATCCAGCAGTGTTTCACTGGGCCTATATCCCAAAGAGATCTTACAGGAGGGAAAAGGACCCACAATTTGCAAAAATGTTTGTGGCAGCCCTTTTTGTAGTGGCAAGAAACTGGAAACTGAATGGATGCCAATCAATAGGAGAATGGCTGAATAAATTATGGTATATGAATGTTATGGAATATTATTGTTCTTTAAGAAACGACCATTTGGATGATTTCAGAGAGGCCTGGAGAGACTTGCATGAACTGATGGTAAGTGAAATGAGCAGAATCAGGAGATCATTATACACAGCAACAAGGCCATATGATGATCAATTCTGATGGACATGGTTCTCTTCAACAATGATATGATTCAAACCAGTTCTAATTGTTCAGCGATGAAGATAGTCATATACATCCAGAGAGAGGCCTGTGGAAACTGAGTGTAGACCACAACAGATCATTTTAACGCTTTCTGTGAATATTTGCTTGCATTTTGTTTTCCTTCTTAGGTTGTTTTTTTTTCTCTTTCTAGATCGGATTTTTCTTGTGCAGTAAGATAACTTAAGAGGATGCACTGACTTTTTTTTTCCTTTGCTTTGCTTTTTCTTTCTTTTTTGGAGACAAGCTGGGTTAAGTGACTTGCCCAGGGTTACACAGTTTATAAATGTCTGAGACCATGTTTTCCCTTACATCCTTCTGATTCCAAGGCAGCTGCCCTTCCCACTATGGCACCTATTTACCCCAGTGCATTGACTTTTCAGGTCTATCTGAAACTTTTTTTTCATTTATAATGAACTTTATTTATTTAGTCAGATAAATAACCAATCCCAATTGAAGAAAATAAAATAAAACTCCCAAAAGATAAAAACTCTAAATAGATAAAATCAAAATTGAAAAGAGAATGTCAAATATCATGTAAGACAAGCATATATTGTATAAATCTAAATTAACCCTAATAGTGTTTCATTCCAAAATAATTAATATCAAATGCATTAAAAACAAGTTAACATAACTTGTGGCAACTAATATCTTTAGTGTTTTAAATTTCCTCTCTCACTTTCTCTCTCTCTCTCTCTTTTAGAATTGTGTGATTTGAGAGTAATTTGGAGTTTAGATAATTATCTTTATTTGGGGGGGGGAGAATGCAAGAAATTATTTCTGTCCACATAATACTTTTAGCAATGTTTAAAAAAGGATAAAACATAATAAGAAAGAAAAATATGATAATATATCACTTGTATAGAGTAAAATAGACTTTCAATTAACTAAAAAAAAAAAAAACCTATTGTAGGGCAGCTAAGTGGCGTAGTTGATAGAGCGCCAGCCCTGAAGTCAGGAGGCCCTGAGTTCAAATCTGTTCTCAGACACTTAACATTGCCTCGCTGTGTGACCCTGGGCAAGTCGCTTAACCCCAATTCCCTCATTTAAAAAACAAACAAACAATTTCTCAAAGGTAGTCTTGAAAACAGCATTATTTTCTAATTGTAAAAATAATTAGATTAAAACTTGAAAGTTGTGTTTTTTACACAACAGAGTATTGTACATATTTCATATTCACTCATAATTATATATGTTGTTTCTCTGATAGAATGCAAATGCTTTCCTTAAGGGCTGACACGTCCTTATTCTCCCAGCACCTAGCAAACACCTGGCACACAGGTATTTATTAAATGTACAAATTAAATGATTGATTAATCAGAGAATAAGTGACTTCAAGTTCGAAAATACTTGGTCATCATTTGATCAAAGCCCTTTCTTTTAGAAATTGCCCATTTTCCATATAAAAGCCATTACTTTTAAGGATCTAAGTTATATTATCACATGAAGAATTTCATGAATTGAGTTTGTACTAGCCTAGCTTCAAATTCTATCCAATGAACTTGTGAATTACAAGGTAAGTGGTAGCATGGTATAGTAACAAAATAATGGACTTGGAATCAAGAAGTCTTTGATTTAAACCTTGAGCAAGATATTCAACTATTGGTAAAATTGAGATAATATTGTTATACCTACTTCATAGGATGGATATGTGGCTTAAATTAGATAATATAAAAGCTATATACATATCAAATAATTCATCAATACAAAATAGAATTAAGGAAAAATTAGAAACTTCATTTTGGACAAAGCTGAAGCATGCAAGTGAAAGAAAGGAAAGAGGGGAGGAAGGAAGGAAGGAAGGAAAGAAGGAAGGAAGGAGAGAGAGAGGGAAGGAAGGATTGTAACAATGTTTACAAATTTCTGACATTTTCTATGGTAATATGAATTATTCAATAATCATAGCAAGCATTTCTCTTTTAAAATATAAGATAAAATTATATATAGTAGGATTAGGAGATATTATAACAAATTTTTAAGTTGATTGCAAGATCTGAAAATTTCAGAATGATGCTATAATCATTGATTAAAGCAAATCTGTAGATTTATTAAGAAAACAGTAAATGTATAGAAGCTTTAGATGAACCTCTGAATACTAAAATAGGGAAGGTTAGAATTCCAAAAAGCCTTGAAGAATTTAATTGCTTTTAAAGTTTAAAAAATGGCATAAAAATAGTACTTCAGAAGCCAGTAGAGATGAGTATTTATAATTTGAAGGCTAATAAGACAAATGAATAGAAATAATAATGCTGAAAATGCTGATAATAATTCCAGAGAAGCTACTATCATTTTAAGCCTGATGTAGCTGCCAAAATGATATCTGGTTGTGAATCTGACCTAGTCTTATCAATCTTCTGGCTTTCAATAGGACCTCCTCATTTAGTAAAAAAAAGTTAACAGTGAGAAAATTAAATCTTGGACTTCATTTTCACCACAGGCAAGACAAGGGGACACTACTTAGGAATCATAAACCTATGTCAATCATCAAAAAGGATCTTTCATGTTCTAAAAAGGGTTTAAACTTTACAGATGCACGACTAAAAAGGAATGATCTAAAGAAAGAGCCTTCAAGTGCAAGTAAACTCATTTTCTACAAAATACATTTAGCAAAATTTCTAGCTAGTTCCTTAATCTCGGTGCCTCAAGGCCTAGCAGTTTAGATGGGCTCCTTGTAAGTAAAAATTATTTTCAAGATAACAGATATATCAAAAGAAAACACTAGAGGTGACAGTCTCAGAAAAAGAATGTTTTTCCTTCACAAATTGTAATTCTGGATAATGCCATGGATAATGTACTTTTAACCTTGAGTGAAGGTATCTGCTTTTGATATTCAAAGTCATTGGAGGTTTACACCATACAGCCTGTCTTCAAGGTCCTCTATAGTGTTCAGACTGAGAATGATCTGCCTGGAGTCTCAGAAAGATCTTCAGGCAGAGATTATATGAAGAAGTTTGAGTATTGGTCCAATAAGTGCTCCCTATCCTGCTAAACTGAGGCTAAAAGAGTAATAAGACTTATCATGCTCAGATCAACTTTGTAATTGACTATTATTCTAGAATTGCATATTGTACATTCGACTTGTAGCTGATGTCTGCCTCATATAGTGAGGATGAGATTCTTTGATGCACTTAGATAACTAATTTGTCTAATAATTGTATCCAGTATGCATTCATCCAGATCATTGGCAGGTATTACTTCTTATATTTAATATGTTTTTCACCACTATGATGCTGAGACAGGCAGCCTAGCACTATTTCTTTTTTTATATATAATTATTTTATTTATACAACAACTAATACTTCACAAACTGACATTGAAAAATCATACTTTAGTATGTGCTTATATATAATGAGGTCATTTATGTTTTTTACACTTTTTTATTTTTTTATTAAAGCTTTTTATTTGTATAATATATATATGGGTAGTTCCCCAATCTTTACAAAGCTTTCCATTACAAATTTTACCCCCAGTCCCTTCCCCTCCCCTAGATGGCAGGAAGTCCACTACATGTTAATAATGTTGAAATGCTTGAGAAGTTATGCAAGAAAAATCCTATCTACAAGAAAAAAAAAAGAATCAGAGAAAGGCAACACAATGCAAGCAAACCTCAATAGAGAGCATGAAAATGTTACGTTGTGGTCCATATTTCATTTCCCTCTCTCTGGGTGTATATGGTTTTCTTCAGTGAACAATTGGAACTGGTTGGAGACAATTCTTTGTTGCAGAGAGCCATGTCCATCAGAATTGATCACCATGTAATACTGTTGTTGCTGTGTATGATGATCTCCTGGTTCTGCTCGTTTCACTCAGCATCACTTCATGCAAGTCCCTCCAGGCCTCTCTGAAATCGTCCTGCTGGTCGTTTCTTACAGAGCAATATAACATTCATATACCATAATTTATTCAGCCACTCTCCAATTGATGGGCATCCCTTCAGTTTCCAGTTTCTAGCCACTACAAAAAGGGCTGCCACAAACATTCTTGCACAGGTGGGTCCCTTTCCCTCCTCTGAGATCTCCTTAGGATATAGGCCCAGTGGAAACACTGCTGGGTCAAAGGGCATGCAGAGCTTGACAACCTTTCGAGCACAGCTCCAAATTGCTCTCCAGAATGGTTGAACCTGTTCACAGTTCCACCAACAATGTATCAGTGTCCCAGCCCTCCCACATCCTCTCCAACACCCATCGCTATCCTTTCCTGTCATTTTAGCCAATCTGACAGGTGTGTAGTGGTACCTCAGAGCCGTCCTAATTTGCATTTCTCTGATCAATAGTGACCTGGAGCAACCCTTCATATAACCAGAGATCGCCTTAATTTAATCATCTGAAAATTGTCTGTTCATATCCCTTGACCACTTATCTATTGAAGAGTGGCTTGAATTCTTATATATATGAGACAATTCTCTATACAGTTTAGAAATGAGGCCTTTATCGGAACCATTAAATGTAAAGATGATTTCCCAATTCGATGCCTCCCTCCTAATCCTGTCTGCATTTGTTTTGCCTGTACAGAAACCTTTCAATTTAATATAATCAAAATTATCCATCTGGTGTTCAATTAGGAGTTCCAGGTCTTCTCTGGACACAAATTTATTCCATCTCCACAGGTCTGAGAGATAAACTATATTACGTTCCTCTAACTTGCTTACAAAGTCCCTCTTTATATCTAGATCATGAACCCATCCAGATCCCATCTTGGTATGTGGTGTTAGGTATGGGTCAAGCCCCAATCTCCTCCACACTAGTTTCCAATCCTCCCAACAGTTTTTGCCGAATAGTGAGTATTCATCCCAAAAGCTGGGGTCCTTGGGCTCATCGAATACTAGATTATTGCCTAGATTGTCCTGATATCCTATCCTGTGCCACTGATCGACTGCTCTATTTCTTAGCCAGTAAGTACCAAACGGTCTTGATGACCGCTGCTTTATAATATAGTTTTAGATCTGGTACAGCAAGGCCACCTTCATCTGCCTTTTTTTTTCATTAATCCCCTTGAGATCCTTGACCTTTTGTTCTTCCAAATGAACTTTGCTACTATTTTTTCTAGATCTGTAAAATAATTTCTTGGGAGTTTGATTGGTATAGCACTAAATAAGTAGATTAGTTTGGGTAGTATTGTCATTTTTATTATGTTTGCTCTGCCTACCCATGAGCACTTAATATTTTTCCAATTGATTAGGTCTGATTTTATTTGTGTGGAAAGTGTTTTGTAATTTAGTTCGTATAGTTTCTGACTTTTCCTTGGCAGATAGATTCCCAAATATTTAACCTATCATCTGCTATTTGGAATGGAATTTCTTTTTGCATCTCTTGCTGCTGAACTTTGTTGGTAATATATAAAAATGCTGATGATTTATGTGGATTAATTTTGAATCCTGCCACCTTAGCACTATTTCTTTAAGTAAGTGGTGGTTATAAGTATATCCAGCATGTTCAGGAGCTCTTTATAAATGAAAAAGAGTATAATGTATCATCTGGATTTAGAATCAGGAAGAACTCAATCCAGATCCCTCTTCAGTAATTTACTACCCTTGTAACCTTGGGCAAATCAACTTACTTCTCTCTGCTTTAGTTATCTCTTTTGTAAAATCACAATAATAATAGAATGTATCTCACAATTGTTATGAGATTCAAATTCAATAATATATGCGAAACACTTCAAAATCCTTAAAACACTATTTAAATGTTGACTTTTCGCTATTGCTGTGGCAAGTGTCAGATTTTTCCAGTTGACTCCTAACAGTCGTCATTCTCAAATGGAAAACATTTCCTAAAGGAAGCAGTAGAAACAGCTATTTCTGCTAGAAAATATAGTTTCACCTAGTAGAACCATATGAATCCTTATCTTCTGCCATGAAAACTATTTTGAAATATTGTCTTGTTGAAAATAGTCTGTGATGTAAAGGATATTGGGAAGGGGGAGAAGACTTTTTAAGGACTTTTTCATGGAGTTCACTGAGTAAGAAATCTACCCCAAAAAGAACATAGTCCTCAATGAGAGACACTATAGTAATGGGTAATTTGTTATTTCCTTAGGAAAGGACATGGTGGAAAGTTGTTTGTTACCACACATGGGGAAAGGAAGCAAAAGTTCAGAGAGTTACTGTAGAAATACTAAGAAGACTGAATATGTGAATTAAAATAATCTCTGTGATTAACATAAAGGCCTCTTTCACATAAGGAAAGCCACTACCAGTTCTTGATGTAACCAACTGGGAAGAAATTTGCTATCAAGCTGAGCTGAAGCTTTAAATGGGAAGATTTTATTTTTATTGCAATGTAAGGAAAACATGAGAAACAGATATGTGAATAAGGTTTAAAACAAAATTGATAACAATTATAGGTTATATTCATAGGAGTTTACTTTTTTAACAGGGAGCCTGGAGATCATATAATCCAGTCCTTTTTCATTTTTTTTAAATGAGGAAACTGAGAGGGCTTAAGTTTCTTACCTAAAATGATATCTAGGTCTCCCAGTCCTTTGTTCTTTCCATCATATTATTCTGCCTCTCTATGTGAGAAAGTTGCTAAATAAAGCAAGCACATTCTATTATTGTTACTATTTGAAATATACTATAAGAAATAAATATTCATTAGTTAACAGTGCTGAAATTTATCTGTTGTGCACATTTTGATAATAGAATAAGTAGAAATAAATTCAAGGTTACAACTACAGGGAACTAAACTTGAAGGGGAATGGATCTGATTCTTAAGCATACTGAGATGACATCTGAATATCAGGCATACTGAGACTTTGGCCATTGGACAGTATAGTCTAACAACTATTATCACTTATTGGCAATGTTCAAATTGCTGCCTCAGTTATGTTGCAGGGTGACTTGGAGTTTCAATATGCAAAATTCCCAGTAAGCAGAACCATGAAAAGATTGTACACAATAACTATCATGACACAAAAAATAATAACAAAGAAAATACTAAGACTAATCCAAGTCAATTAAAGTTGTAATGCCCAATCGTGGCTAGGGAAAAGAAATGAGGAAAACAACCTCCTTATTTTCCTTGGAAATGAGAGACTGAGTATGGAATACTGTATATGTTAAAAGATTAAAGTGTTAATTCCTTCCTTTTGGATATTTATTTTTGTGATAAAGGACAACTCAGTGAATGGATAGAATGAGGTATATCCAGAAGTGATATTTAAATAATAATCAATAAAATTTTAATCTTAAAAGAAGAAACTTCAGCTATGTCATGACAACAAAAATCACCATTATATAACACCATTATTTTGTGCATAATTATTGCCACTTTTACCAGATTGTTTTAGAGTCTATTGTCTTGTTGTACAATGATGTTCTAATATATGACGACAACTTTCTTTTAATAAGGTAGATTTCTATTAAGGTTTTGTCAAGGTAATAATTACCCAGAGAATAATTATGACCATACTTTGACTCCCCTATTCTTTTATTTGGCAGCAAATGATTAGAACACCTAAGTATTAAGTGGGTTACTCCCATTTTTAAGTGGCACTGCTGGCCTGACTGGCTTATCACGTGCTTCCAACTAGCTTTGGGACAATTCATTTGAGACTTCTAGACACAAATGGGAGAGATACTTTGGCTTTTTTAGAAGTGATATTAATTCAGCCATTTTTTTGTCACAGAATTGAAGGGACCTCATTGGCCAATCTGTTAGACAGATACCTCCCCCAAAAAAGAACACTCACTACAATATGACTGCTATGGTCATCTAATCCCTACTCAACAATCTCCACTGAATGGAAGCCTGTTAGGTCTCTAGGCAACCCATTCTACCTCCTAAAGCAATTTTTTTCCTGACCTGAAGATCTCTGCCTCTGCTCCTGCCATTAATTGCCTCTGCAGTTTCCAATGATCACCCCTTGTTTTATTTCTGATGTAAACCCAACAAAACTCTTTTCAAGGTGATGTTTCAAATACTTTTACAACTCTCATTTCACTCTCCAGCACACACACACACACACACACACACACACACACACATACACACACACCTGTGAAAAAAGGAGAAGGGGCTGTCTATCATTTATTTTTCCTCTCTTAACAAGGATAGAACTTTTAAAATTCTACTTTATAGAGTGAATCACATTAATCAGGATAGTAAGCTAATAGAGATTATAACATACAAAAGGTCAGTTAAAGGAACAGTGTATGTGTCTCTGTGTATGTGTATGAGGGAAGGAAAGTGGGAAGTAAGGAAGGAGGGAGGGAGAGAAGGAAGGAAGGAAGGAGGGATGGAGGGAAGGGAGGAAGGAGAGAGGAAGGGTAGAGAGAGAAGGAGGGAGTGGGAAGGGAGAAAGAAGGAGGGGAAAGAGAGGGAGAGAGGGAAAAGTAGGGGAGGAAGAGGAAGAGGGAGGGAGGGAGACAGGCAAAGGCAGGGGCAGGGACAGGGGTAGGAGCAGAAAAACAGGTACAGAGAGTCAGATAGAGATAGACAGAGACAGAGAAAGAGACAGAGAGAGAAACAGAAACAGAACGAAATAGAAAGACAGAGATAAACACAGATTTTATTTTTAGTGAAATAATCCATTTGGTTTGTTAACATTCCAGATGACAAAATCATCAACTCCTCAAGATAAAAGCTCAGCTAGAGCAAATAGAAAAGAAAATAATTTTGAGGCATATATATATGCATGTGTGTGTTAACCTTTTTGCATATTTACTACAAGGCCAGAACTCTAAAAGATATTTTCTTTTATGAGCATTCCTGCCCTCCACCCAAAATGGTAGTGAATTCTTTCCTCATTCAATACAATAGTAAGATTCTGAGAAATTTATTTCCTTTGAAGAGACATTTGCTTTTGTTCACAGAATTTGAATTAATGAAAAATTAGAGAAAAGATACTGTAATGTTAGTTCACCACATGAACAATAACAAGGCTTTCTATGCTTTAAAATTTTCCTGATATTTTAGAGAGACTTACCATGACTGATTAATAAAAATGAATATCACTATTTTTACCAGTCAGGAGTAAAGCAATCTTGTCGTAAGAGGAATGGGGCTATGTTCAGAGATTTATATAGTAGCTGGCAAAATGATAGTTTCTCTTGCCATGCGATAAAATATTTTCACTTCGAGAAAAAGAAAAATGTAGCCCAAGTAACAAGGACTGAAATATTTTGCATGAACAGAATCTGACTAAAAGGAGACGATTTGTTTCCTATTACTATTCATTTCTTAGTTTTGATTCACAATTTTAGAATGGGATAGATGCATGACTGGTGATATACAAATTAAGGAATCTGGGTTCTAATTTTGACTGTCTTAACCACTGTGTTAACCTCATGCATATTTCATATCTAGTCTTAGTCTCAGTTTCCTTAGCTATAAAATGAAGAACCTAGAATAAGTTAAAGTTAAGGTATAGCATTTTATGTATTCATGATTACTAAAATATGTCACATTATTATTTGCATTTTTATTCTTTAATCACTACTATGATGAGCCTTAAACACTACAGAAGTTTGGTAACATTATTTATTATTTTAAAAGTTTCTAGTTCTATAATATTTATATCCTAAGATCCTAAATCTAGAGTTGGAAGAGACTTAATCCAACCCTGTAATTTTACAGATGAGGAAAGGGAAGCCTGGGGAAAAGTAGTTACTGAATTACCCATGGTCAGACAGGGAAGACCTGTGTTAAAATTCTGTCTCTGAGACACACTTGCTATCTGACCACAGGCAAATCATTTACTCTCAAGACCTCAAATATTTCATATATGATTACACAAAGGTATTTATATACTTGTAGTTCCACACATTAATGAAATTATAAGATCAAGGAGGAAAAATGGACAATTATCCTAAATTCTACTATCTACATAGTTGGGTTATGATATCTATTTGAAATATAATTTATTATTAAATTCTTATATTTATGTACTATTAGAGGTTTCCAAACTTTCTTGGTTCACAGTGCTCCTTGTTTCTCAGTAATTTTTTCCCCACAGGACTCCTACACCAAAAAAAAAATCTTAATAACTCTATTAAGTAGTTAGGTTGAAATTTTAAATATTCCAAGGAGCCCATGTGAGTTCCCTGAAGCGACTCAGGGTACTGCTATGCAGTTTAGACATAGATTCTAGGTGTCATTTATATTGTCTTCACTAAAGGCCAAATGAAATATATTATACAAAACAATCTTTATCTTTGATAGTTGTATATAGTCCTGAGATGCAACAGGATCTAAGAAATATTATACAAAATTTGGAGTCATGATCCTTCATTTTAAAGTAACAGACACTTTTAATATGTGACCTTGAGAAAATTGATCAGTCTCTCAGAGCTTCAGTTTCCTCATCTGCAAAATGAGAATAACTATATCTGTACTACCTACCTCACAGGATGGTTGTGAAGAAAATTCTTTGCAAATCTTAAAGCACTACATAAAAATAAGTTGTTATTATTACTATAGTTTTCTTCCATCTTTGTTCAGCCAACACTTATTCATGGAAGAAGGAGAAGGAAAAGGTGAGGAATATCTGATGTCCAATCATGTAGGATCCCATAAGCACAAGGGAAGGAATAAGAGCATCTGCCTAGTGAAACAGAAACCTCATTCCCCAGTTAGAGCTAACAGAGGAAACAAGAAATACAATTTTCCCAAATAGATTTCTTTAAGAAACCAGTGAACGCAGGCAACCACTCAAAATTCCGGCAGGGAACCAAGCTCCTGCAAGGTGAAACAAGATAAGAGAAAGATTATCCAATAAGAGAAAAAATTTCTTGCTGTGTTTTAGCCACTGGCTTCTGCGTTCTGTCTTCTCAATGGGGAGAGATGTTTTCTAGTCAGTCACAGAGTTGTGGGGGGGGGGGTCTCATGCCCCTCCCCCATCACCCACTGGGGATTACCCACTGTGTAGTGGTCCTAGTGCTAATCATTACCATGAAATTCCTCTTCAAGAAAAGAAGTGTCCTTTTCCACTGAGTGGCTGTAATGGAATCAAACATGTAGTTTCTAGGTGTCCTACTGTTTCAAATGCTGTACTTCATATTCTCCAAGGAAGAAAAGAAACCACCACTCACTTAATCAAAGAAACAGTGAGCCTCTAAAATACACTACTAAACAACCTTATTGAAAAAGTGGTTGAGAGTAGCAAACAATAGGTCTTATGAGGTTAGTGAATGGTGCGCCTTTTTTTTCTCTTGATTCCAAGTTTCAAAATATATACAAACACACACATATGCATGCATACACATACACACACACACACATACACACACACACACACACTCCTTCAAGCCTGAATTTACAGGACATACTTATTTTATAAAACAATAAGAACAAAAGAAAAGATGCCAGCGGTTTCTAGAAAGGCAAGAAATCATCATTACTTAAGCAACAATAGGATTTGTTTGTAGGCAGATAAATTGATGTTATTGTAAAAGATAATATGACAAGTATTTCAATTTAAAGAATTGGGAGGATTGAAATTTCTCTGATATTGATCTGGCCTATCAAAATCACTAAATTTCACTTGAATATGTTAAGGTCTATATATTGCATGCCCTTGGTTATACATAAATGGGTAAGTGGGATCCATTAGCCTATAATAAGTAGCCTCCACTTTGGTTCTTCAGTATTTCTATGTATCTTTTCTTTCTGTTAGTTCACTTCCCAGGTCTTTTCTTCTTTTGTTACAAACTTCTTTCTGTCACAATAAAGTAAGCAAATTAGTAATCAATAGTCATATGCAATAGTCTAAGATAACCTATTTACTACAAAAGATAAGGTTTCTGCTTAGCTTATCCCAATTTTAGGCATGCAAATTCATCTCCCACTTCTTTCTAATGTTCACTTTCCTCCACTAACATTGACCTTTGCATCATTATTTTCAGCGTTTTCCATGATCATTTCTCACTCATGTTCTTTTGTTCCTATTATTCCTTGCCCCAGAAGTATGCCCCTACTTCTTTCTACTCAATTCATGCTATTCATCCTATTCATTCTTTAAAATCTAGCTTAAGTTGTACCTCTTAAATTATTTTTTTCCGGAATAATTTAGCCTACATGGGTTTCTCCATCTTCAGAACTTTTATTATGTGTTTTATATAATTCATTATAAAAATATCCTTTATTTTAATCTAACACTATTCCCACAATGAGACTATAAGTTATTTGAAGACATAGAATTTGTTTTATGTTTCTTTTACATCCTCCATATTAAATAACATGTATAAATCACATATTTATTTTGATTCTTCAAAATCTTTCTGATTTCATCAGGGTGTGTGCTCATTCCACTAAAGTAAATTATAGCTCTGCCTCCATAAATGGTCTTTGCATGTTGCTATGGCCCCACATTTGATCATCTAGTGGGATCATACTGGAATTTTTGTCTAATAATGATTCTCTTCTTGAATCATGATATATATTTTCTAGTATTCACACCTGAAGTTTTCTAGTCATATTAAAGCTTCTATTCTGCCAAGAGATTTCAAAAAAAAACCCAGTGATTTCTGTCACACTGAGCCATTAGAACTTAAATTTAAAAGATCTAAATAAATATGTATTCAATAAAGTTATTAATTATTGAGTTGAACCCATTAGCACATTGCCACAATTCCCCTCTTTTTGGTATTATTGAGGAAACAAAGCATAGGATCCTCTTGGTCACATATGGATCTGGGAGTATTGGAAAAAGATCAACATTTTGATCCCCATAGATATAAAGTATATTTCAGAGAAAAGCATGTTGAAAAAAACAAAAATAAAGATTATATCTGATTGTGAGATCAGACCTGTTTACAGAAATTTAATATTTAGAGCAATTAGTGCAATTTAGAGCAATATTTAGAGCATTTAGAAGTCCCATTTTTTCCAAAAAAATGGGGGATGGGGTGGACATAAAGGTTACAGTATGAGGAAGTGGGTTCTTACCTGAGGCTAAGCAGGAAAAAATAATATGATAGAGAAGATGAGATTGCATTAATGAAATAAAAGGAAGTTTTAAGTGGTCTTCCCAATATAAGGGATTTCTATGCCTTTGATTGCATATGATTTTATTGATTCATTACATAAAATCATAGATTTAAATCATAAAGAGAACCTAAAGGACATCAAGTCCAACACCCTAATTTACATATAAGAAAAATGAAGCTAAGGTTAAGTGACTTTGCTCACCTAAAGAAGGAAATTGAACTTAGGTATCCTTAACTTTCAGTCCACTTCCCTAAATACTACACCATACTGCCTCCTTCATGCAGATGAAAAATGGATTTATAACATTGGAGTGGAATATGTATAAGGGTGGAGAATAGGCATTAGGGGAGCTACCTATATGTTTGTGAGAGATCCCTGATAATATATGACATCACTCTTGCTGTACAAAGAGTTGAATTCTAGTCAAGAATGGATTAAAATCCATTCCATCAATAGATTGGATACTGTGTCAACTAAAACTTAATGTAGGATAAGTATTCGTTAGGATCCTGGCTAAAACTGATGAGAGAAAGAGAAGCAAGAGCTAACCATGGGAATAATCAGAAGTTTTTGCTAAGTAAGCAAACCATTTCAAATACCAAATTTCCTTGATGGGCTATGTATTGTTTAGCATCATTATGAAGAATCTAATATAAGTACCTAGAAAAGGGATTTTCCTTTTTATAATAATGTTCACCATATTTTGACATAGACTTTAGGCAAAAGAATCACTAAGTCATAAGTATCCATATTTCCTTTGTTTTCCTGCAGTCAGGAAAAAAAGTGTTTTCTATATACTTGATAAAACTTTCAAATTTATGTCAGACATGTTTTATAAAAACCATGCCAATGAATTGTCAAATTGGCTTATTACAATGTGCTGTCTACTGCTTTTTTAAGTAGGCCAGGCATTGGACTAGAATTTAAATTAGCATGGTTTTTAGTAATTCATAAATCCCAATGCCTCCAAGTGAGACTCTAATGAAGAGAGCAGTAATGGGCCAAGAACGTGCAGAAACTTAATAAATACCACTTGATGATGATGGTGGTGATGGTGGTGGTGCTGGTGCTAGTGCTGGTGCTGGTGGTGGTGATGGTGACAATGACAATAATGTTTTTAACTTTGTGGTTTCTTGAAGTTCTTTTTACACCCCTACTATGAATGTCATGTCCCAGATCTTTCAGCTTTTTTTATTAAAGGTTTCTTTTTCAAAACATATGCATAGATAATTTTCAACATTCACCCTTGCAAAACCTTCTTTTTCAAATTGTTTTCTTCCCTTCCTTCCACTCCCTCCCCTAGACAGCAAGTAATCCAAAACATGTTAAAGCAATTCTTCTATACATATCTTTCAGCTTTTTAAATAAATATACTTTATTAGGCAAAGGTGTCTTATTCTATTTATCTGAAACACTTTTATATAGAAGCATTTAATAGTTTAAAAGAAATGAGTTGATGGACCTCAATGAAGTACAAGAGTATTTCCAAGAAAAGGTACAATTAAATGAGAAGGCAAATCAATGAGTCAACTAATTCTTATACAAGGGGCACTCTTGACTTGAGAAGCATGTCACATCAGCTCTTTTATTTAATAATCTCACAGGGAACTGCAGCTAAGAACATTCAAACCAGGCAGGGAACCAGAAATGTCACTAGTCCAGCCAATATTTCTAAAGCCACTTAACTCAAACTGTAATTTATTTTTAGAAAAAGTACTACTGTAATTCTGTCCTGCAACCTGGTATAATATGAATTTCAATGGAAACAGCATAGTAAAGATGAAAAAATCTATTTTGGAATGGATAGATAAACTATAAGGGTAGTATCTTTATGAAAACTTTCCATTTTTCCTTTTGGTTTTTTTTCTTTTTATAATAATGTAGAAAACCTAAATAGATAGATGACATGGTAGAAAGAGTACTAGGCCTGGAGACAAGAAGTTAAGTTCAAATTGAACCTTTGACATTATCTAGTTGTTTGACATCTTATTTTCCACAATTATAAAATAAGGATAATAAAAGTACCTACTTGCATGAAGACAATATTGTAAAGTGTTTATGTCTGCAACACAGTAAACATTTAATATTGTTTGTTTCACTTTTTCCCTACATAAAAAAAATTATTTTCTCAGTAAGAAAATTTTGACTTGTACTAAGGTCTAATGCTTAATGCCTAAGGCCAAATTCCAGTCTAAAAGGGGCCAAGTTTCAATTAGCCAACTTTAGAAAAGTTGTTTTTTGTTTGTTTGTTTGCTTTGGTTTGGTTTGGTTTTTTGCATTATTCTAGTCCTCTATTATCCTTTATCCTGGCACTTTGTTCAAATATTGATGTACATTGATATCAATGTCCTTTGATCTAAAACTTTGTCCTCCACTACTGAGACCTTAGTTCTGGCCTTCTTACAATCATTTTAACACTCAATAATCATTTATTAAACAACTAATATATGGCAGATACTTGAGATACAAAGACAAAAATGAAAATCCCTGTCTTTGAAAATTATACACTCTACTGGGAGAGACAAATATGTACTTTATATATATATATATATATATATATTGCTGAGGCAACTGGGGTTAAATGACTTGCCCAGGGTCACACAGCTAGGAAGTGTTAAGTGTCTGAGATCACATTTGAACTCAAGTTCTCCTGACTTCAGGGCTAGTACTCTATCCACTGCACCACTTAGCTGCCCCTACTTATATTGTTATATGCAAAATAGTTACAATATGACCTGGGAAATGATCAATAAGAAACCAATAAAAAAGTATAATTATTGAGAAATTAGTCCATATAAGCCCAGAACTTAAGCTCTAGGCAAAGGATTGTAGGAATCCGGGGTAGGCTACAAAGAACAATATAGGATTTTGTTTTTGAAAGAAGGATTTTATAAATTCAAAAAAATCTTTGGTAGTACTAAAGACTGGATATCAAAAAGTTTATGGCTTTGTGTGCCAAAGTTAACATATTAGATTGAATTTGTTCTGCCTAGCAGAACTTTTAAATCAAGGCACTACCAATAATAACTAGATTTTCAAGTAGAAATCCATCTTAATGTTAAAACCTCTTAATGGGGAGAGGGAGGGAGCAGAAGTAGGTTTGTTTGCCACTAATTGCTTTACCAACTCAAATAAAATTGAAGACATTGTATTTTACTTTCCTTTTAAATTGCTAAATCAGTGGAAGAAAGATTTACCATTTTTCACCTAGGAGAAATATGTGATAAGGGGATCAATCTTCCCTGGGCACTGATAAATGAGTAGACACATTCTAATTACAAATATAGTTTATGTATTTCCTATTTTCAAATGTGACAACTGAGAGACAAAGCAATCAGGGGATAACATTTTCTTCACTACAACTTGTGCTCCTTGCATAATTAAGTTATACATCTTTTTCTGCAGATTTCTTTAATGATATTTTTAAAAGTTAGTATTTATTCCTGCCTCCATAAGCAAAATGAGTTCTTCTTTAGATTATTTATATATGTTCTTTATGGGTTTTTTGCACTTATGTTTATTTGTTTTAGAAGCCAACATGAAAGGGTCTTTAAATGATTTACTATAAAGAGTTTCCAATTTGATATGTTGAACAAATTTTTAGCAATGTACTTTATAAAATTTTCCCATTTATTACTTTTTGTTATTTATTCTTAATATCAAAGTTGTACATGAGATGTTTTTACATAATAATCTGCTTAAAGTAGTATCATAGAATGGGTGTGAGAATATAAAATTCAGAAAAAGGGGGAAGAAATAAGATAGGCATTTCATAGACTAATAATAGGTGAATTAAATGCCAATGTTAAGACACTGATGGAATTATAATGATCCTTACTCTGTTTAGGAAAACTGGGAAATATGGTTAAACTACAAAAATATTTTAATAGGTTTAATGTTTTTAGGAAGTTAATGTGGTTAGCATCACTTATAACTCAAGTATTAAACTTAAATAATAGAGATTTATATGACTCATTCAATAATTCTATCATTATATCAATATTTCAAGGATCTATGATTTTATCAGTATGGGTATTTCTTCCATCCATTAAGACTGCATCTTGTTGTTGTTGTTGTTGTTGTTTTTACTATAAGAGATTTTATGATTTAAAACAGAGAAATCAAAAACAGGAAGACTGAATTGTGACTAGCAACACTCCAAAGTACAGTGTGAACTAGATTAAAATACAATTGGGAACTATTCAACAAAATAAAAATACATTAGAAAATAAATGTTTAATGTGTAGTTTTCTAAGTCAAGATGTGGTTCATGTTAGTATTCATATGTATGTTTTATTGGCCTCCATTTCTATTCAGGCTTGATATCATCACCATAGATCTAAAGCTAAAAGATACCTAAAAGCATTTCTATCTCCCATATTACAGGTAAGGGAACTTGAACAGGGAGCCTAAGTGACTTGCCTAATATCAAATGAGAAATAAGCATCACAGGGAAGATTTGTGCTAATATACTCTAATTCCAGAATTAGTGCTCCTCTTTATAAATTGCTATGAAATTTTTTAATGATATTCTTCCAAAAAGTTGCTGTAACTCAATGAGACACATCTATCATGTTCATTCTCAGTGTCCTTCCAGCTTGGATGGATCTACAAGAATATTTGTCCCATGGGTATTACATTTAAGAAACCAATGATACCTCCATGCCAAGATAATTAAAGTGACATCTTAGTGAAAGAATTTTGTCCAAGAATATTTAGAATAGAATAAAATATATAGACATTGTACAACAAATTTAAAAGGTTATTTGGCTAGTAATGTTTCCATTTTTCAAGAAGATATATTTTCTTAGAAAATTTTATATATTTGCTCATATATGTATTTATCTGAATATTTAGAGACCTCTTGACCAAGAATCTTGACTTTGACCAGGAGATTATATAAGAGTACTGACTCTAGAACTAATTTCATTATCTATAAGTAGGTCATATTATCATTGGCCTTTTCCACTTTCTAGCATACCACCAGAATGAATGAGATATTAGTCCCTAAAAAGATTATAAAGAAGCAATGTTTTCCTTTCCTAGAAAGATATTTTGGTAGGAGTCCCTTAGTTGGTGATATTACATCATAGCTCTCCTGTGGAGGGACAAAGTGTATTCTTTAAAAATCAAGAGATGAATCAACAAGAGAATAGTGCTATGATTCTTATGGAATGAAATTCAATATCTACACATTTGTGCATTTCTTTTAAAGTGTAAAACTCCCAGGACCTTTGGGACATTCTAAAGTTCAGGAGAAATCTATATTTGGAGGGAGATGATTGAAATCTAATTGGTATAAAATGAAGTGAGATTAAATTAAGTTGATTTCATGAAGGTGGAAGAAAGATCTGCCAAATAGTTATATCTTTGCTTCCTTCACATACTTGTGAATTTGTGATTTCATGGATAATTCCTTTGCTGATGCAGATTACAAGCCTTCTACAACAGTTGATATGACTGAAAGAATTAATCATCCAAGTAGACACCCTTCCAGTAATGAGACAAACAGGCTGCTCCTTGATAACAAACAGACAGAGCAGGTTCTAAGTACAGGGAACTGTACTTAGAAACCATTCTAATCCAATAGTACTCACCACAGCTTGTACTCTGCTGCCTGAGCCTTCAAAAATTCACAAGCAAACAAGATCATGTAAAGGCTTTAATGGAAGAAATACCTATATCAATTTTCATTAATTAGCTATTAAAAAATAACTATAGTGACATGTGACGGCATCCCCTTGAATATCACTGAACACCATGAAATCATGCACAGTATCCTATCATAAACTGGATGGTTTCATTTAAAAAGTAATTTATTAAAATATATTCTAGCAATCATAGGTATTGATATGATATGATTAATGTATTACCTCTTAGTTTGAAGTCAAGCTTCTATGTAGATCTGATCCTATCTGAGCTTGCAACCATGGTGCTAATCCTAATTAAAATACAAACAAACCTGCTCTGCAAGTAGAATTTCAAACACAAAAACTAGAAAAAAGGGATTATGTTAAAGTCCTCCATTCCAGTTTGAGAGGACAATTTCCATCAGTTTAGTACTTTGAAAGGTGACCAAACAAATGTTGAACCCAATTTTCCCCATTCTTTGGTGAGGAAATTGCTCTCTGAGTGATACTTTTAAAAAGATTAGGTGTCCTTCCAGAGTCTCATACAGGGAAGATAATAGCTTCGCATACATGGAAACGAAGATTTCAGAATACTTCATTATAGTTCCACTCACGATGAAGCAATGCCAACTCTGGAAATTCTGTTCCAAAGGCCTGAACTGGAAACCCTCGGAGTACTAAATCAGTGAAAATTTTCTCTTTGATCACTGTGCCTTATATTAAATATATGATTTTATGAGGTGAAAACATCCTCCTCATTCTCCTGGTAGCCAATGTATATAGGCTGCCTCCTGACTGGAAGAGAGAATCATTAGGTAAAAGGAGAGAAGAGATATGAACTGGCTGACCTATATGCAGAGAGGACATGGAGTTTATACATCTTTGTGCATAAAGGGAGGGCCCACATCATGTGACATCCATCCGTTTATACACAAATAATTCTCAAATCAATTCTAGGAGATATAATTGAGTATATTTTATAATCATACAATGTTTTTTCTACAAGTGGAAAATAATAAAACAGTTTATGAGAAATGGAATATTGTATCCAAAACTCAGGCATATAATCTATATGATGTCAAATATCTAGGTGTTGCTTTTTTTTGTTTACAAATATCAACACACATTGATGGCTAAGAATTTGTTATTTGGAACATCTGGATGTTTCATATCATGTAAGCGTGCCAAAAATGGCACAAGAAACTATATAAATTGACAAATGGGTTAAGTGCTTAAACCACTGAAATCCACTCCCATTAACATAAGAAAGCCATCATTAGCTACATAGCATATTTTTCCCCCAGGAGAACCTAATGAAGGTATCAATCCATCCCACCACCCTCCACATTTCTTACCAACAGTCAACTAAAAATCAGCAAATCAAGACCTTTTGTTTATGACAAAAATAAGTACTTCAGAAGAAAAAGAGTTGGATGCTTGACATATGATTGCTAAATATTTCCAACCTATAATATACTAAGCACCTAAATGTTGTTCTCAGTTTTTAAATTTATGTACTTTGAATATTTGGGGGGAAAGCAATAACTATTGTCATTTGCTTATCCCTTTGTTACAAAACATCATTTTATCATTATAAAAATCCTATCAGGGTGAATGCTATAGTTAGTATTATACTCATTTTGTTGATGGGAAAACTGAGCCTGAGAAAGGTTAAATAGACTTGCTTACAGTCAGACAACTGTTAATTATCTGAGGCTAAACTTAGGTACTTCCTGATTTCAGGGTCAGGACTATAGCTATTTTATCATGCTCTCTCCTTGAATATATTGGCTCAGCCTTTGATCGTTTCTGATCCTAACATTTCCAAAAGGATGATGCAAAGGGAATAAATAGTACTATATCAGTTGCTAAAATCTCCTGGAAAATATTCATCACACAGCCATCATGACTTAAATGAAGGAAATTTGTGCAAGTCTGTGATAGGTTTTTGGAGACAAATTACTGGTAGTTTGCAGGTGAAAAAAGATATATTCTGGTTATAGAAGTGTCAAATAGTCAGTGCAATCCACTCTTCTATGATAATTGATAAGGACTTTGAATTGAATGCATAGAAGAGACATGATTTTTAATAATTAAAAATGCTTCTTACAATTATGTAAGACAAATTTTCCAGCATTAACAAATCAAAATTAGTGATCTCAAGGATCAAATGATAAGATGCTATGCTTGCACACCAACTTGAATGTCTGGTCGATTTTATTACAAATGTTAGCCAAACTGTTTATCCCACCCTACTTACTTTCCCTTCTTAACAAATCAATAGAGTGGAGGAAAAAAATCTGAATACAGAACATTACCTTTCATAGCCACTAACTATTTATGCAAAAAGGACCAAGCCTATGCATTATCACTGGCCAAAACCAATGTCTTTTTTTTTAAGTAACATTTTTAAAATCAGAATTTTATATTAAATCATGGTTTATTTTCAGAGTACATGTTATGCAGCTTGATAAACTTCTTAGAATGTTTTTTTTTTCCTAAAGGATTAAGCAAATCCTCAAAATCCTTGATCTACAAACTAAAACTCAGCCAATTACTTTGAAGATCATACGGTTCTGATAATCTTGATTGTTTCTCTGCTACTTTTTCATTTCTTTAAATAGTCACTCACTGCATATCAAGAAAAATCATACCAGACACTCCAGTTGGTGTTATATTCTCTGATTTCTACCCAAGGAAAATCCATAAGAGGTGGACCAGATGTCTTACTTCAAAAACAAACAGTGATTATTTCATAGGGAGTAACAAAAGAGAACTGAGAGTTCAAGGAAATAGATGAAGTCATATATAAATGCCTAAAGGAGTTGGCATAGTTAAAAAAAATAAATCTCTCATAATTGGCAAATTTCTCTTTTTAAATATATTACAAGAAGCTTTGAGAACATCTAGCAAAACAACATATTCTAGTGTGTCTTGCTTGCCTTTTGCTCCACAGAGGGAGTAAAATGGCCAGAGATGCTAAAAGCAATAGGTCTTTTATTTGATATATTTTAAACACACAAGGGAAGGATTGTGGCTAATCTAAGGTCATGAATTGGTGAGGACATTAGCATCACTGTCACAATAGCTCTGAAGGGGCAGGAAACTTTCCTGATCTTTCAGCCAGGTTATGCTAAAATTTTATCCCTTCTAGTTTAGTGCTGCCACACTTAGATTACTTCAGATAATTATACTTCATGAACTTATATATATATAATATATATACATATTACAGGATATATATATTATAATCATGAATTATACTTCATATAATACAGTTCTTCAGGGATGTGGAAGAGGACCAAGAGTTTTGCAAGAAGGGTGAAGTTTCAGCCTCATAATTTGTTCCCTATCTAAGATATCCCCAAGCAGGCAAGAAAAATAGAAGAGTCCAACAAAGTTTCCAAATGGAAAGGATCCCCAGAATAAAGGATAAGAGCTAGGTATTAGATAGGAAGAAGGCAAACGTCTAGAACAGAAAAATTCTACCCCCCAAAAAAAGTTAGGTCAAGAAAGCCAGAGGATTTTAGGCTTGCCACATGGTATAAATCTTAATACTTTCCAGGTTCCATTTTACTACATCCTGTAAGAGCTTCTACTAGTATCAAATTGAAGAAGTATTTTAATCTCTAATTAACTGTTAATTTTGCTTTAGGCACAGGCTTTATTTAACCCTTCATAGATGCCAAGTGAAGACTTTGATCAGTATACATTAACAGCATATCAACAGAATGTCCACTGTAGTCCAAAAAACAGAAAAATGTAACAAGATTTTCATACAGAATTAAAGTGGCCACAAATTTCAAGGAGTCAGATTTTCTCATGTGGTGGTAGAAAAGTATTCATTTGCTTTTTAGGCATATTGTAGGCAAGCTTTACATATTATAATTGTAGGCATGATATGTGCTCTGAGTGCTCTTCCTAAGTAAAGTTCTTTCCTACTATAATTTACCTTCAGAATTAGAAAAGACAATCAAAGCCAAAGGAGCAAGCAAATGAACAAGGAATATTTTATTAATAATCAATTATTAACAACATAATACAATTTCAAGATCTGGAAGCAACTTGAGACAGGCACACCACCAGCAATCTATTGCAATAGTCTAGGAATTCCTGCTGTGTCATGGTCCTCTTTGAGAACAAAGGAAAAATAATCATCTCTTTGAGTAAAGCTGGCCTAGAATTGGTCAGTTGGAAAACTCCTTCCTTCTCTACCCCCTTCCTCTTTCTTTTCTTCCTTCCCTCTTTCCATCCTTCCTACCCTCTGTCCACAAAGGTACCATACCCGTACCTACAGATACTCTTAAAAGCATTTTTTCTCTTTTACAATTCTGAACGCTTCCAAGATATCTTGGGGTAAACTCTCTAGATTTCTTTCTTAAGGACCAGTTCTTAAACCAAAACCAATCTGAGGCCCAGCATTCAGGACAGTATAAAAGGAAAGGAGAGAGCATATTGTAGAAATATAGCAAAAATTGAAATTGACAAACTTTGGCAGTAGATTTTATATATATATTGGGGATATGATAAATAGAAGATTCAAGAATTGTGAGACTGAAAGACTGGGGGGATGGTATTTCCCTCTACAGTAATAGGGGAGGGAAAAGGGGTTAACAGTTTAGAGAGAAACAACAATTCAGTTTGGACATATTAAGTTGAAGATGTCTACTCAACATCCAGTTTGAGATGTCTGAATAGCATTTGTATGTGTGAGATTAGAGGTCAGAAGAGAATTTAGAGCAGGACAGCTAGAATGGGGAATCACTAGCATTTAGATGATAATTAAATCCATGAGAGCTGATGAAATTATCAAGTGAAGTAGTACAGGAAGAATGAAGGTAGCAGAGTAAACAGAGTATTTTACTCATAATCAGAAAGATCTGAGCTCAAATCTTACCTTATTCAACTACTATCTGTGTAATTCTAGCCAACTCAGTTAGTTTCTCTGTTCTTCACTTCATCTCTAAAATAAGAGGGTTAAACTCAATGATGAAAAAGGTTCTTTCTAGCTCTAAGTCTATAAGCTTCTAATCCTCTCTGATGATTCCTGAAACAGAATCAATGTATTAGTAGAGAGAAGAATTCAAGGCAATACAAGTTTGTCTTTAGTCATGTTAAGTGAGATATGCGAATGGATATTCAGCTGAAGAAAACCATAGATAGTCAAAAAATAAGAGTAACAATGGTAATAAAATATGTATTATACTTATATATTATATTTATAGTATTTTGTTTTTTATTATAAGGCCCTTTCCTTACAACAGCCCTTCAGGATTGATAGTGAAAAAATACAGCATTGGAGCTCAGAGGAGAGACAGAGTAGAAAAAGGAATGGAAAAAAAAGATGAAGGTCAGGGACAGGGTAAGCCAGTCTCCAGAAATGAAGGAACTTCCTTCCCTCTACCCTGTACCTCATAGCAATTGCTGAAGCAGTGGGAATGGGAAATGTGATGCCCTGTGGCCAATTTATTAGGACCAGATGTTGTTTCCATAGATTCTATCTTCAATAGGCTCTAGAAATACTGATCTCCTCTTCTTCCATGGAGTATTAATTCTCTAATACAGTGTTTTAATTTTTTTTTCTGGTGTGGGAATAGAAATTATGAGTATCTTCTGCTAACCCAAAAAGCTGGAAGGCTAGCTTTCTGACTCTTGCCTCTCTAGTTTAGGAAAAATCAGTTAATAAGGAATTCTATAGGGCTTCAGTGAATGTCTTACTTCTCCAAATAGGACGTAGAAACTCCATGAAAGGCAATGAAGCAACCAAAAGAAAATTTTCTATTATTAGTGTACATTATCTGTGGTTAGTATATAATTCTGTCTTGTTCTCTGCTAATAAGTGGAGCTTTGTATGATTCCAAATAGAGCAAAGTAGCTAATTTCATATGTTCATATTTTTCATAAGTTCATGTTAGATCTTCTATTAAAATATAAGCTTCTTGAAGGAAAAGACCATAATTTTTACTTTCTTTAAAATCCCAATGCTTACCACAATACCTGGTGCAAATATTTAATAAATGCTTGTTGACTGACTTAATTATACACTTCAGAAATCATAATAGGGAAGAGAATTGAGGATGGTAAATGTTTTTTCCTTGGATAATATAAGGTATGTGTTAACTCAAATGAGCAAAAATTTATTTATTCCTTACTCTATATAGATCCACATGATAACTGCTTCCAGAAATGATAGATTTGGAGAATATGTTGGATGTGGATCAATAGAAGTCAGAGTGATTAATTGATCTTTGAGGAAAAAACAAGTCTTAGAGGTTGGTTAGGGAGAGATTGTAACTGTTTCCAAGTAATGGATAATAAAAGCTGGCATTTATATGACATCATAAGTTTTTGCAAGTTACTTTATGTACTTTATCTTCTTTAATCACTCTCATTTAATGCTAAGTAGAAAGTTTGGAGAAAGAAACATATTTTGACTTGATCTTAGGAAAAAATTAACTACCAATTAAAGCACTCCAGAAGAGGAGCTGGGAACTTTTAAGTAGTAGTGGGCTGCTCTCTCATTGAAAGTCTTTGGACAGAGTTTGGGCAATCACTTGTTGGAGATGTTGTAAAGGGTATTCTTGGACAGGCAGGGATTATACCAGATGATCTCTCATCTCTATTTACACTCTTAGATTCTGTGATACCATGACCCAAAGCACACTTTAGATATCTCCACCCCCAAAATTTATTAGCTTCCAAAAGACTTATACATTAATATCTAGGTGGTCACTGAGTCTAAATCCTTATTTTATAAGAGAAGAAATTAGACTAGAAAAGTACAAACATACAAATAATATTGGTGTGAATGTGTGATTTCATAAATATAAGGAATCCTTAATGTAGAATTTCCATCCATTGATCTAGAGCAGGCATCTTGTCCACAACATATAGATCACAAATTATATAAATTCCATGTGGTATCATAATTAGCATGTATCAGAGGAGACATATAAACCCAACTCTTAATCCAAATGAGATTTCTTTGTACCAAACTTCTTCTCATAGAAATATTGGGGACAGTTTTTTAAAAAGTGTATAGGAAAGAGACAGTCAGAGGAAGAGAGGGAATAAAAGGGATAAATTAAGATCAGCAAATGTCAGCAACAAAGCAATAAATATCTAGTAGTAATTTTAAGTTTTATTATAGTAAAATATTATACCTTACTATCTGAAAAGACCTAATGCATCAATTTAGACTAATGTAATTCATTCTTGATTTTTTTTAACTGTGTAATATTCTTGAGAACATGTTTTAAGAAAAAAAAAGAATTTTTAGGGGGTAGTGGAGGGTGATGGGGTGCAGCAGTATGGGGAGAGGGAATTTGGGGGCTAAGGAAAAAACAATCAATTTTTGAAAGTTTTTTTTGTTATTTTTAAAATAAACATATAATGGAGAAAAAAAAGATCATAGGAGTTTTTTTTTTCAGCTGGAAGAAACATGAGAGTCATCTTAAACAGTACTCTCATCTTACAAATGAGGAATTTGAGTCATAGAGAGGTTGTGTGAATTGCCTAAGGTGAAAGACAGGAATTTCAATCTCTCTAAATGTGATCTAATTTCAAGTTGTTAATGTTCGAGAAACCCTTCTGGGGCACATGTAGAAGTTCTAACCCCAAAGCAAAATATCAGAAAGGACAGTACATCTTGCCTTTGGTTAATTGCAAAATAAATAGATGTATGCCTATGGAGATAAAAAAAAGGTGAAAACAAGCAAGGATATTTTAAATATTATGTTTTTTATATATAGCTTTCTTTGCCTTCATTTTTTTTGTACTTTCTAGCTGGGTCTCAACATGCTAAGCTGTTGAGTACTCCCTACAAATTTAAAGGTATATTTGAAATAGTAAATAGAAATATTACTTACTATGAGTAGGTATAATAAAGACTTGGAGTCGTAAGTTTAGATGCCATTCACAGATCTGCCATTTAATTAATTATATAACATTTGGGAAATCACTTGACCTGTCTGAGCTTCTTTTAACATCTATAAAATGAAAGAGGTGAATAAAATGGCATCTACTGTTTATTCTATACAAACCTATGTTTATGGAAGTTTTAGCAAAACATTTAACTAAGACCATAGTTTAGCAAAATTTGGAATTAAATGATTAAAAAAAACAAAAATTATTCATTAAAAGTGTAAGGTCAACTTGCAAGGTCTCTAATAGAGGTAGTATGGCTTATCTTTGTGCCTTTAAATATTTTTATCAATGACTTAGGCCTTGAAAGGATTATTAACTGTTTGGGTGACAAAATCAAACTCATTAAGGTTTTATATGTTAGAATGAGAGAGCAAATCTAAAAATATGAAATTTAATAGGGATAATTATAAAGTTTTCTTTTAAGGTTCAAAAAATCAATTTCACAAGTACACGATGAAAAAAGTATGAAGACACAGTGATTTCCCTGAAAAAAGATCTGGAGTTTTCATGAAATTGAAGTTCAGCAGGAGTAAATTGTGTGGGAAGGCAGTCAAAAAGAGATCTAATTGATCCTTGTATCAGGAAACATAGAATATACAGATATAGGGAGGTGAAAAGGCCTCTCTGCAAACAGCAAACAAAACTTGGAGTGTTTTGTTCTGGGTGCCATAGTTTATGTTAAGCAGTGAAAAGCTGGAAATTGTCAAAAGAAGAGCAAACAGAATACTAAAAGACTTTGAGATCTTTTACATCCTTAAATTCTATATATCAGATGCTGGAAATGCAAAGACAAAAATAAAAGAATAATTACCTTCAAAGACTAAATTCTATTTGGGAGAATCAATTGAAGGAACTGGATGTGTTATCTGAGAAGAGACTTAAGAAAGACATGGTAATTATTATCAAATACCTGAAAGGTATCAGAAAGAAGAAGAATTAAATATGTTCTAGTTTCAAAAAAGAGCCATGGGTGAAGATAGAAAGGAGGAAATGTTTGTCTTAAAGGTCAAACTTCCTAAAATTAGAGCTATCCAATAATAGAAAATTTAAGGATTTCCTCACTTCCTGGAAGTGGATTCCTGGAATTCCTGGAAGTGGGCAATTATCTATTGAAGACATCATAGATGGAATATTTGTTCAGGTATTTATTAGACTATTTGGACCTTGAGGTCCCTTCTTCTATTGAAAGCCTATGATTCAAACTCAATTATTTCAACCAGATTTATCTTTCTCTGAGAAATAAATGTGTATTGAGGGGAATAGGATGTAGCAAAAATATTGCTTTGTAAGAGGCTATAACCAAAGTTTAAGATAGTGTGAAAGGAAAGCAAACTTTGCTAATGTAGTTTCGGAGTGGTATGTCGAAACATAGGAATATATGGAGTCCCCAAGAGAAGAACGTAGGGCTAACCTAGGGAGAGATAAGATAGGAATGCCCAAAAGGAAGGGCATCAAAACCAAATTTCACCTAATTTTGCCTGTGGCCAGACTTACTTAGGTGGGAGAATACCAGAAGATAGCTTCCCCATTTGCCTTTTACTTCTGCAACTCACTGACCAACCTTAACCTAAACATCAGACTGGCATCGGATAAGGATCATTCATAAGAAAGTTTCCAAATTGAAAAGAGCCATTAGGAAATGTAAAATCAATAATCACCAAAAAGGAAAAGCCAACTGTGAAACTATAATGACTAACAAAGGAGACAAAAAAATTTTGTTTACCTATTCCTAACAGTTGTTTAAAATTAGTGATTTGTATTAAAAAAAATAAAGAGAAAGTCCTCGACAGACTCCTTTTAAATGAAGAGATATCATGCTCAAAGATAAACATGTTGTCACCTAAAAAAAACTAGATTAATGAATGAGAAAGATTTAATATAAGTATCAAAATTCTCCCAGTTAAATCAATTTGATGTTGATGATTGAATGAAAAAAGAAAATATAGCCCATAAAAGAGAGGTTTACAGACCCAAATGGCATAATGGGCTGAGGGATTAAGGCAAATTAAAGCAAACAAATGACTACATTGATGAAGGAACTTTATAGAAAAAATGCCTACATAGCCATGTAAAATAAATTTCTTTATTGAACTATTATTGAACAATGACAATAAACCCATCTTTACAAACTATTATTGAACAATGACAATAAACCCATCTTTACAAACTTAATAGCATCATGAATTCAATATATTTAAAACTGAAATCTTTTGCTTTGAATTAATTCCTTTTCCTGACATCTCTGCTACAATTAGTGGTGCTATTATTTTCCAAAATCACCCATATTTGTAATCTCAGCTCCTTCTTTAATTCTCCTCTGCAGAGTCATACTTAGAATGAGGTGCCTGAGGCTTTGTTTACCAAAGGGAAAATTGATGACTATTTTGAAAGGGAAACAGTGACTACAGAGAGTCATTGTTGCTTCAAGATCAAATTATTCCAGACTAATTTCATTTCCTATTCAAATAATAGATGTAAAAAATGCTACAGATATAATTTACATAGATAATACAGTAAATTACTTCAGAACTAGTTGTATAACCAGACTCAAAGAATCATTATTAATGGTTTGATGTTAACATGGCAAGAGGTCTTCAGTGGAGTGCTGCAAGGAGCTGTGATTGACCCCATGCTATTTAACATTAACCAATGGCATGGATAAATGTATAAGATGATATCAAATATATGAAATACTCAAAACTGAGGATAGCTAATGCAAGAAATGATAAATTCAGGATCTAAAAACTAAGTGATGGCATTGAATCAAAGAAGATTCATAATAATGTAAAGCCTTATATTTTGGTACAAAAAAATCAAATCAATGAAAGCAAGGGAAATATGAGCAAACAACCATTTTTCTGAAAAAAAAAATCTGTTGAATCCTGGATTTCAAGATCAATATGAGTCATCAGTGTCATATGGCAGAGAAAAGGACTAATCAGAGATTGAAATGCATTAGGAAGAATAGAGCTTTCAGTAACATGGAGGTGATAGTCCTCTATATTTTGCCCTTGTCAGATCTGATTTGCAATATTTTACTCAATTCTAGGCTCCATGGTTTAAGGACATTGATAAGCTAGAAATTGTCTAGTGAATGGCAAACAAGATGGTAAAGGACCTTTATTTCATGGAATAAAAGGGTAAATGGAAGGAATTGAATATATTTAATCTGGAGAAAAGACTTGAAGAAGATATGACAGTTATTTTCAAGTATTTCCAGGGTTGTCATGAGGATGAGTCATTAGATTTACTCTGTTTGACCTAGCCTAGAAGAACCAGGAGCAAAAAGCAAAATCTGCAAAGAAGATAATTTAGGCTCATTGTCAGCAAAATTTTCCTAACTAGAGAGCCTCCAAAGTAGAGTGACATGCTCTGAAAGGAGGCAAATGATCTCCCTTCAAGTAGGGAGACCTTCAAAAAAAAAAAAGGCAGGAAATCCACTTGTTGAATATATCATAGTAGGAATTCTTTCATTTAAGTGTTAGACTAAATGACTGAGAAGTTCCCTTCCAACTCTCAAATTCTTCCTTATTCCTCACCAAGCTCCCAACAAATCTTTGCAAACCATCTCTCTCAACCCCATTATCTAACAAATAAAATATAAATTTTTAATCTAGTATTCAAGGCTCTTCAAATTTTCTGATCTGTTGTCAGGTTTATAATCATGCTAGTCAACCTCATGTACTCAATATCTTAGCCAAGCTAATGTTTTTGTTATCCTTAAACATAGTTCATTTTTCCCCTACCTCTATTTTTTCTCTCACTATTTCTTGTCTCATACACTCTTAATCTCTTTATCCCTGTTTCTATCTATTGAAATCATTATCATTGAATAGCACTTTTTCCATAGACTCTACTCTGATTTCCTAAACTAGTAATTATTTCTCTCTCATCTGGATTCAGATAATCTTATTTTTTATTCTTTTACCATATTCCAATTCATATTATAGTTATCTTGTGCATGTTTGATCTTTCTTAATACACTGTAAGCTCTTTAAGAACAGAAAGCTTGTATTGTTTCTATCTTTGTACATAGTAGGATCCTAATAAATTCCCATTAAATGTTATTGGAAAGTAAGCATAGCATTAACTAAATGTCCTTATGAACTTCCAAAGCAACTGATAAAGCAGGCAAGTAAATATGTTTAAAGAACATGGAAGAAAAAATAACTTTATTTCCAGACAGTTATAATTGCTTTGCTAGTGCCTGCACCATTAAATATTCAAAATCTAGGCAGGGAGAAGGTAGATTTAGTACTATAATTTTTTTCTCCCCCATTTTATCTCACAGTCTTAGACTGAACTTGATCTTTAACAGTAACAAAGACATTATAAGTATTAAAAATAGACAACACAATAAAGCACAGAGGTTTAATTAACTTAGAAATATATTATGCCTTTCAGATTCACGGGAAGAAAGAACAAACTTAGGAGTTCAGTCACAATGCCTACTGGTTTCACTGTGTTGTTTTTCTTTTATTTTTCTGGGTACTATTTTTCTCTGACACAGAAACAAAGTCTTAATACTCACAAAATGGGTAGAACTGCTATGTCAGGAGAATGTTTCCTCATATCTTAAACTGAGAGACCATTTAAGGATTTCTAGTGATTCTGCCTAGCTCAGGGGAAAGGACACTGGTTTTAGAATTTAGCCCTTATTTTCCTTCATCTGGGATTTTTGAGCATGTTGCTTAACTTCTCTGAACCTATTTCCTCATCTATGAAAAAAATATTGGATTAGAGGACCTTAGATACTTCTTCCAACCCTTAATCTAGAACCCCATGAATCCATGAGCTGACAATGAATGAATAGCATGTAAGATAAAAAAGGATAGGTTTTTTTTACCCTACTGTTGAAAAGATACTTAATGGAAATGGTAGAAATCAATCCATAGAAACTGAGAATAGACAAGAGATAAAAGGCATAAATTACATAAGAGTTGTAAATTTTGTAAAAGTAGATCTTGGTCAGTAATACATTTTATTAAATTAACATTATTTTTGTATTCATTAGATGGAATTATCTAGACAATTATTTCCATTCTCCTTTTATTCAGCCTTAAATTCAGCCTAACTTTCTTTGGTCACAAACAAGCTACCAACTAATAATGAGTGTCAATCTCTCCCAAAAAGAATGAGATTGAAGTCAAACACTAAGGGATGAAAGGTTCCAGATCCCATTACCAATCCCAAACCATCTAATCTCCCAATTTTTGTGACCAAAGCTTTTTGCATTGCTGCTGATTTTTTTTTTACTTTACCTTCTCCTTAAAAAGGCATTGGTTTGTCAGCTTCTTGTGCATAAGGGAACATATTTATATTCTACCTACAGTGTTTCTCAAATCGTTCCCAAATTTCCGCCCCTGTGTGCTTGTAGAAGGAAGTTCCCTGAGTAGAGTTTCCAAAACCATGCTGTTAAAACTGTCACAATTCCTCAACAGCAACCTCATCCCAGCCCCCAACCCATATGCTTGTGCTTGAAATACACAGATAATTGAATCAAAAGTTGTAGTGTGGAAATTGGCTTAACTTCTCTGGATAATTACTTAATTTCTTTGCTCACTTTTCACTTTCTATTCATAGATGCTAATCTTATATATTGCACATAATACTAAATTATTAAAATTTATATTTTACATGTATGGGTAGTGTTTTAGAGTTTTGAACATGCACTAATCTGTATTATTATCCCCTATGACCTCCAAAACAACAAGGCAGATGTTATGATTCCCATTTTCTTCCTTCAAAAAATGGACTTCATATATGAATGTTACAGAATATAGTTGTTCTTTAAGAAATGATCAGCAGGATGATTTCAGAGAGGCCTGGAGAGACTTATATGAATTGATGCTAAATGAAGTGAGTAGCACTAGGAGAACACTGTAATTAGCCACAGCCCAATTATACAATGATTGACGTGGCTCTTTTCAACAGCGAATTAATTCAGCCCAGTTCCAATGGTCTTGCAATGAAAAGAGCCATCTGCACCCAGAGAGAGGACTATAGGGACGGAGTGTTGATCATAACATAGTATTTTCACCTTTTTATTGTTGTTTGCTTGCATTTTGTTTTCTTTCTCATATTTTCCCTTTTGATCTGATTTTTCTCATGTACCATGATAATTGTGGATATATGTACAGAATTGCACATGTTTAATATATTGGGTTATTTGATGTCTAGGGGAGGGGATGGGGGCAAGGGAAGGAAAAAAAATTTGGAATACAAGGTAGATGTTGAAAATCATCTATTCCTATGTTTTGAAAATAAACAGCTTTAATCAAAATTCAAAAATCAAAAAACTGGCCTCAAAGGTCAGATAGTCCAATTTCCTCATTTTACAGATGAGAATATTGAAACCAACAGAGGTAGGGGTATAGGGAAATGGCTCCCATTCAGGTACATTATATGGCCTTTGTTTCTCATACAAAATTTTCATTTTCCGCCACAATTCCTTTTCACAGATTTATCATATCTGGAATATTCTAGCCCCTAATCTAACTCTTAGAATCCTAAATGTTTTCATGGATTAGGATATTGGATTAGAGGACTTTAGAGGCCCCTTCTAATCCTTAATCTAGAACCCCATAAATCCATGAACAATGAATGGCTAGCATATAAGACCAAAAAAGAGAGAGAGAGAGAGAGAGAGAGAGAGAGAGAGAGAGAGAGAGAGA
>JAJPUD010001873.1:287146-379295 GCA_023553655.1 Myrmecobius fasciatus
GAGAGAGAGAGAGAGAGAGAGAGAGAGAGAGAGAGAGAGAGAGAGAGTGAGAGGGTAGTTAATGGAAATGCTAGATGAAAATACATGGAAACTGAAATGCTACCTCCTTCTAAAGCAAATATTCTTATCCTTAACCTTATGAACTTGTTTTTAAAAACTCTTTTGACAACTTTATTTAATGTAATTGTTTTTCTTTTTCATCTATATGCAGTTTGTATCATGCATTTAAAAATATTATTCTGAAGAATCCATAGCCTTTGCAAGAGGGGTTTGGGCCACAAAAAAGTTGTCTTTCCTGATTCTCCAGGTTGTTAATACTACCATCCTCCTAAATATAAGTGCCTTGTATCTATTTTATTTTAACTTATCTGTTCACATGCTTTTCCATAGTACCAAATAATCTTTTAGGACAAATGTTATTTTGGTTTTGTCTTTGTATACCCAAGATCTAGTCCTTAAAATTGCTTATATAATAAAACAGAGGAAAAGAGAATAGTACCAGATCATACAGCTGTAGTCAGCCTGTAAAACCAGGTCCTTTGAAATCAAATATTTTATTATTATTGTTATTATTATTATTTTCCACTGAAGCAGATAAAAACTGTGGTTCAGAGAGATTAGATAGAATGAGATCACAAACTAGGACTTCCAAGTTCCAATTCAGTATTCCTAAACTGTGACATGTGTTTATGTATATATAGATATAAATTATCATAAGTAATATTCACTTATTTACAAAATATTAAGCATCCAGCATTTTAAAAAGCATTGGATGATATGATAATTTCACTGATTCATATGTTCTCTGACTTTAAAAGATAGAAGGCAATAAGTGACCTCTATGGAGATTTAGGTCTAGATGAAGAAATGCATTTTGTATCCTTGCTCTCAGAAACAAGTAATAAGTGAATATATATAACCACATTTGGTGTGTATACATATCAATTCAACTAGGAACAGTTAGTAAATAAAACTTGCATCTGAAAATCAGGAAAACCTGAACTCAATTCAGATCTCAGTCATATAGTAATTATGTGACCCTGGGTAAGTGACAATTAACCTCTGTGCCTCTGCTTCCTCATCTGCAAAATATGAATCATAATAGCAACATTCTCCCAGTGTTGTTCTGGGAATAAAATGAGATAATACGTCTAAAGTCCTTGGCAAATCTTAAAGCATTATGGTTTGTTGCTACTAATAATGATGATGATGATGATGATGATGATGGTATTATTGTGGGTCAGGCAAATCTAGAGAAAAACAACCCAGATAGTAAAGAGACCCAAAATTATATCACTAGAGGATTGTAGAAGAATTGGAGAATATTTAGCTTAAAGAAGAAAAGAAGAGAAGATTGTCATAATCTTCACTTTTATGAATGGTTATAATTTGGAGGAGTGTTTCTCTTTGCCTCCAAATGCAGAAATAAGTACAATAAATAGAATTATTGGGAGAGAGTTCAAGATCTATGCCTTCCTCAAATTTAAGCAGCCTACAATAAACATAAAACATTTCAATAAAGAGAATTTGTTTTTCAGATAAAGATTGATCTGATTCTCTTCTTCATTCCCTCACAACTATGAGATTCAATGATTCTAAGATTTTATGAAGATGCAGATTTTAATATGATTCAAATTGCTTCTGTAAGCATGAATAAGTAGTTTATGGAATTTGGGGTATTTTGTGTTTTGTTTTTATATCTATTGAGTCAATTTATAGTTACATAAAATAATGAGAAGGAAGAGAAAAGACAATGTGGTACTGCTTAATAAGTACTGAATTTGTAATTAGAGGGTTCAAATCTCATTTCTGTTACATACTACTCAAATAACCATATGACCTGGAATGAGTCTCTTAACCTATCTGACCCTTAATTTTATCTATAAAATAAAGAGACTGAGCTATATTGCCTCTAAAGTACATTCCAAATATCTGATTCTATGGTCTGGAGGACCTCCAGAAGACAGAAAAGATGGTGAAGAATCATAGGCTCATATATTAAGAACTTACTGGAAGGGACTTGCTGTTATTATTCAGTCATTTCCAGTCATACCTGACTCTTTGTGACTCCATTTACATTTTTCTTGGTAAAGACACTTGAATGGTTTGCCATTTCCTTCTCCAGTTCATTTTACAGATCAGGAAACTGAGGCAAACAGCGTTAAATGACTTACCCAGGTTCCCATACCCAGTAAGTGTTTGAGGAGAGATCTGAACTCAGCAAGATGAGTCTCTCTGAATCCAAACCTGGTACTTTATCCACTGCACTCCTAGCTCTCTCAGATAGGATCTTAGAAATCATTGGATGCAAAGCCCCTTTGAGGAAACTATAGTGCCAAGAAAGTAAACATAACTATTATCTGGGTTAGAATTCAGACTTAGTTCTTCCTGACCCCAAGTTCAATACTTCATGCATTGTGCCACCTAGCTTCATTAAGATGATAAAGATGAAGATAATGATGATGACATATATTTGGCTTAGCTCGAGTCATCTCATCAGCAAAAGTGATTGCATATTGGGGTTCACGGTCAAGATATCCCTTGACTCAGTGAAAGAAACCAATCAAAAAGGTGTGCATTAAGGAGAAGCCATACTGTTTATCAAATTGCCAGATTTCAATGCTTTGGATATTTTAATGAAAAGTAAGGATTCTCTGACTAAGGATTTATCTGCTTCACTCAGTGGATGATATCCAGTGAAAGCAGTGTCTCATAAGTAACAAAGAGGATGTTCACTTCCACTTAAAAGATTAAAAGAAAATGGTAGTGGAGGAGAAACAAATGTGATTGGCCTCAGCTGGAAGTACTTACTGTATTCTACCTGAATAGCAATTCTTAAAAGCCTGAAAAAAAAGAAAACTATCTCTTTTCTGGTGTTGTGATTCCCATTTGTACTAAAGTATCTCTTAGATTGAGACATTTAATTTAGGGGACTTAACTTCTATAGTTTTCACTCAAATTCTGAATTCAAGAAAAATAATCCCCTTTTACATGATTTAATCTGTCCTTGGAGAACTATAAATGAAAGACATCATAGTGTACTTATATAGAAAGAGATCTTTATTTGGGGTCAGAGATCCTGGAGGAAATCTTTCCTCTGCTATTAATAGAAACTGTGTGATCCTAAGCAAATCATTTTATTTCTCTGTGCCTCAGTTTCCTCATCTGTAAAAAAAAGAGAACTGAACTAGTTATCCCTTTCACATCATTTTAGTTAGGTATGCAATGCCCCTGTGATTTAGAAAATCTGCATACATTTTTTACCCTCCCTTCATATTAGAGTTGTCTGAATTATCATAGTGTTAAAAGATAAAATATGTCGATATTATACAATACTATAAATATATTTTATGCATTTCTAAACTTCTAAAGTTTTTCTATGTGTCAATTGGAAGTTTCTTCAAAACTCCCCAAAATTTCCCATTTAATTTCTTATCCCTGCAAGGAAAAGTCACAAAATAAAAGGGACAATTGTAGATAATCTTTAAGGTCCCTTCCCCTTTTGAATGTATGATCTTAAAATTATCCCATAATCAATCATAAATAAATTCCTGCCTAATATAGTAGTTTTTTATTATTTATAATGGAAATGGAATAAAAGGAAGTAGTTTTAAATAGCATCCTACAAATAAAAATAAAAGTTTATAGTGAAAATAGTATATGGTGCCATGCCTAGGGGATCAGGGTAATTTGGTCCAAGATAGTAACATTTAGAGGGCTTTGATAATACTTGCATTGCTTCAGCAGCACACCTGATTACCCAGCATATAAGTAACTAATTTGCAAGAATAATTAAAGGAGGAAGATATTCCTATTTTTATTTATATTTATTATTATGTTAAGTAATATATATATTTTCTGTCAGGCAATAGCAAAATTGCCAACAGCTATTCACAGTACTATGGGATGTTAACTTATAGAAGCTGGTGACACAGAATCTCTGTCTCCATCCCCACATACAAATTGGTTCCCATGCATCCAAATTGTGATTTGACCTCATCTGTGACTAATCTCTATGCCTTCAAGGCATGGACATACCCAGCTTCTCATATACATTTTCCTATTTAATAAGCACACCTCTGAATTAGATTCAATGTAAAGTCATATCAGCAGCAAATGTTAGGAGAAACATACCAATACTGAGGTCCTAGAAAAAGAAAAAAACAGTCATGGACCCTAGGCAATAATTATCACAAATTCAACTGTTGGAAATGGGTATTCAGAGATATCATCAGCCAGGTGCCCAAGCAATTGTGCCAGGGTGATCTAGAAGACTAAGAAGAAATAATTTAAGACATGCTGTCACATCTTATTAGCAAAAGTGAGGTTTAAAACTTGACAGTTTCTTGAAATGTTCTAATGAGAAATTTAGAGTGAGGTTAAAAGTTAACCTCAAAACAAAGCTTTCTTTTTCAAATTTTCAAAATTATTCTTACTAAAAGTCAAAATATTTAGTTGATCTATAGGGGTCATTTAGTTATATGGCTCTTATATATATATATATATTCATTATTTTCATTTGCATATATACATATACATATATGCATGTATATATAATTATGCATTATGTACACATCTATATGGAGAAAAATTTGCAAACCTCAAAATGCTATATAAATGCCAAGTACTACTGTTACTATGATTACCATTCTCCCCCACTGACCCTCAGTTTCTTCATCTGTAGAATGGGCTTGACTTACCTAAATCGCAAGGATGATATAATTTGTAAACTGTAAAATATATTAAAAAGTGAATTAATAACTATTTCAAATATGCATTCCCAGTTTGATCTTTCTTTCTAAGAGAAGAAAGGATGATGTCATAAATCCTGATTGATGTGCCCATGGATATGAACCATTTTGGAGGATTATTTGGAGGGAAGAATTCATTTTCATCTGTTGACTGCAATATGGAACTACTAGAAAACCTATCCACAAAGGGCAAAATGACTGTGTTTTAAAGCATGGGTAATATTTAAGGGTTCCCTAAAAAAGTCCACATCTACTCTTAGTTTTCCCTCAGATCATTTATGGTTTGTGGTTATTAGTGAGGAGTAGTACTAAAACTAATAGTAGCTACATCCCTGAAGAACCAATTGGCTAGTTTCAGTTGAGCAATGCAGCTCATACTTGCTTGCCTTCTTTCTTTCCTTTCTTTCCCTTTTTTTTCTTCTCCCTCCTTCTTCTCCCTCTGTCCACAGGGAATCATATCCTTATCTGTCAGTGCTCTGCCCAATTTTTAATTTTATAATTTTTATTGCTAAAACTGCACAAGATATCTTGGAATTGATAGGCTAGATTTGTTTCTTCAGGACTATTTCTTAAATCCAAATCACTCTATCATTGATTGACCAACAATAGGTCCCAACTCAAGCCTCACTTGGTCATTGTTTGGCTCTTAGTGGTTCAGGATAAGTATACATAGCAGTTGTTTCATTTTGACCAGAAATCTTGAGTTTGATTTTTTTTAATTGGGTAAAAGAGGCCATTCTCTACTTCATTTCTTGCCAAGCATTAATCATTGACTGGTTGTTGCCTCAGTCAAACTGATACCTGGGAAAGACATTACCTTAAAAATACCCAAATCTTTCTCCTGCAGTGGAGCCATCTCCAGTTGTCTTCATCTATATCTTGCCACTGGATCCAGATGGCTCTGGAGAAGTGAGTGAGGCTGATGACTCTGCACATTCCTGTTTAACTTAAATCAAATTCACTTGCAAATCAATAGCATCACCTTCCTGATGTCATGGTCTTCTTTGAGAATGAAGGACAAACAATAGGAAGAGGATCATAGGTCTAGAGCTTCAGGACTTCAGAGAATACCTAGATCAAAAATTCTAAGGTTAAAATTTTTTGGTAACTCTTTCAATACATTTGTTTCCCTTCATAATTCTTTGTGTTTTTATGCATTGAAAAAATGTTATTCTAAGAAGTAATCTATAAGCTTCATTTGACTGCCAAAGGGATCCATGATACAAAAAAGGCAAAAAATGGTCTAGATCAATTATTTTGTTTTATGGCTAAAGAAACTTTAGTCCAGAGAGGCTGAATCACTCGCCAAAAGCTACCCATCTTTTTAATCTTATAGCAAGAAAGGACATCTATTAGCTAAAGTTGGTATTGAAGGCCTTCAATTTTCCTTTTTTTTCCTTACCCTTTACTACTCTTACCTTCTCATCCATACAGGCCCTTTTCTTCACCCCTTCTTCAATACAGTCTCATCTGTTCATCCATCACTTATTTAAACCTATCTTAGGAGCAAATATGATAAAAAAAATAATCACTCCCCACTAAAAAGCCAGTCTGTCCTAATAAAAAGATTACAGAATTCACACAAAGCAGGAATGTTGAATAAGATCCTTGAATTGAATTTAACTGAATTAAATCATATTTAGAATTTGAAAACAAAAATCCAAATCCTGGTCCACTCTTTTATTTCTTGTGTGAACTTAAGAAACTTACTAATTTTAGAAAAGCCTGTGATATGAAAGGATTGGGCTAGATGATTTCTGAAGTCCCTTTCAGCACTGAAATCCTACAATTCAATAAGTATATATGAATAAAACTTAAAATATAATAATGCTCAATAGTTAATTCATGGACTGGGAATCAAAACATTAGAACTATATTTACATCCAATACAATGTTATATAAAAACCTTTTTTATTCAATAGTATATCCATTTCTTTCCCTTATCTCTAACCTATGAGACATACCCCTCATCCATTGGCAGCTACTCAAGTTTAAAGAGTAGTCCACTAGAGGTGTAAAAAAAAAGCCTCTATTGGATTTGGGCTGAAACCTCAAATGCCTATCAGTGACAAAAATAGCTCTGTATGTATTTTATAAATATGATATAGATATATGTCTCATGCTACAAATTATCAGAGTATAAAAACTACTTATATAAATAATATCAACTTTGAAAATAGTTGTCAGTCTTTAAAAGTCACAACCACACTATAAACAAACATCAGACATATTACATTTTTATTTTATTACTAAACTCTTCAGTCATACTTTTGATGTGTTCATTTATGCTTTTTTCCCTTTAATTATCATTTTTCTCACTTTAATTTCTACATCAAAGTGAAGCTTTGGCATTTTTAGCTACAAATGAAAAAAATCTGTATTTTGATAATAAGAAAAAAAATTGTCCAGAGGGCCCTGGTAATATCTTCAGACATTGTTAATTTTTCAAGGCAACTCAGTTGGGAATATCTTAACTATCCCTTGAAAGATTAGTTTATTAGCAGTGGCATTTAGATAATCTGCTCCAAGTTTCAATTCAGCAACATTTATTATGTGCCTACTATGTGTGAGGCCCTATGCTAGGGTGCTGGTTGCAGAAACATTTACTCTCATTAGTGGTCACTTGTCAGCACTTAGTCCCTAGCAGCCTGGAATCTCCAGAGACCAGCTCTTATAACAACTTATAGTGCATGTCTCAAGCAAGTGGAACAGTTTGCGACTGTCAGATCTAATTTGATAACTTTATAACATTGCTTCACATTTGGCATTTTTTCTTAATCTGTCAAAATAGACATTTTCACTCTTTAGCTCATTATCATTTTACCTTGGATCAAAATAGAGGTTTTTGACAGAAACTTACTTGCCTACAGCTTACAAGCAAGCCCAGATTTTTCCTTTGGTTCTTAAGACTGTTTTGCTTATCAGACACATTTAAACAAACAGTGCATCAGGAAGTTGCTAATACTTCTATTTAGTCAAGTATGCAACACACCATTGCTCTGGTCTCAAGAACATTTTGGAGTTTGCAGGGCTGTGAGGTGACCAGGTAATAAAACTAATAATTCTCTTCTGGCTAAGGCCCCAAACCCTCGCATGAACCTCCGAACTTCAGGGTTGGAAAGTACCTTGGACATCATTTAAATCCAATCACTTCTTTTAGAAGACTAAAAACTGAGGCAATTTATCAGTATTCATTTATTAAGTACCTACTATATGTCATTATCTTTGCCAAGAAAATCCCAAATAAAGTCATAAAGAGTTGGACATGACTGAAAAGTGACTGAACAACTGAACAACTATGTGTCAGGCATTGTATTAAGTATTGAGTATAACAAAAAAAAAAAAGCCAAAAAAACCCAGTCCCTATCCTCAAGAATCTTACAATCTATTGACAGGATTGGGGTCAATATTCAAAAAAAAAAACTATACAAAATAAGCTATATTACTATATACAGCATAAATTTTTGTTATTCAGTCATTTTTCAGTCAGATCAAACTATGGCCTAAAATATTCAGAATTTTCTTGTTAAAAATACGGGGGTGGTTTGCCATTTTCTTCTTCAGGTCATTTTTAATAGATGAAGAGTGGAGGTAAGCAGTATTAAGTGACTTCCTAGTATCACACTGCAAGTGTGTACAATATCAGATTTGATTCAAGAGGGAATCTTCCTGACTCCAGGCCTGGCATTCTATCCACTGCACCACATAGCTGTCACATACAAGACAAATAGAAAGTAATTAACAAGGGAAAGGCATTAGAATTAAGAGAGTTTGGGAAATCTTCCAGTAAAATTCAATATCATAGTTGAAACTTAAAGGAAGCTGAAGAAGTCAGTAGGCCAAGAAAAAGAAGAACATTAACAAAAAAGATATACTTTGGGCAAAAAGAATGCCCAAAGTCAAGAGATGGAGTGTCTTGTATGTTGTACTGTGTCACTGGCATAGAAAGATTAAAGTGATTCGTACCAGAACATGTACTTAATTGTGTTGAAGAGAAGAGATATGTGATACAGGTCTTATAACAAATAATCAAGTGTTTTGTTTTGTTTTCCATTGTCTAATTGTTTAGGGAAAGTAAGATTAACAAAATTTCAAAAGTTGCCACAAAAGGTCTTTATAAGAGTACATTGACAGTGAAAAAAATAAAAATAATTAACAAATTCAATTCAACAAACATTTATTAAGGACTTACTATATGCAATGAACCATATAAGTTTTCCTGCCCTTGTGGAGCTTACACATAGGGAAGGAAATAATGACATAATTATTATAAAAGATAGTTAAACATACAATCATAAATATGTAGCATTTCAAGTATAGGGGATACTTTTATTTGGAGAAATCAGGGGGAAAGGAGGTAACACCTCCTAAACCATTAAGGAAACAAGAATGCTGAAAATCTAGTTCAGTACTAAGATCAAGAAAGGACTAATAATCTAGGTTGTGGATTGAGAATATCTGAACATCTATTAGAAGAAATATCTGCTGCAAGCATTGCTCAAGAGCATCTATTAATCATCTACACTGAACATTTTTAGCATTTGCTGAACAAAATTCTCTTAAAATAATTTATAATGCCTACTATGTGCATAGTCACTCTACTGGTAGAAGATAAAAAGTAGCATGCTTTCAGCCCTCAAAGGGTTTATAATATGATAAGGCAGAGATGACAGATGGCACATTTCACCACAACAAAGTATTCTAAGAAATTTTGAGAAGGGAAATAATACCTTGAGTTAAGGAAACTGTAAAGCCTTCGTGGAGAAGACAATATCTGAGCTGAGACCTGAAGGGAGAGAAAGGATTCCAGCAGGCAAAAAAAATGGAGAAAATATGTCCCAGGCAGGAGGAATAAAAGGAGTAAGGCATAGATGTAGGAGTGGTGTGCGTGAGGTAGGAGGATGACAAGGAATAAAACTAGTGGTTTTGTTTGGTTGCAACATATGATATGTAAAAAGGGAATAGAGTAAATTAGAGCCAGATTGTAGATGAATCTAAATATATATTTTTTTCATCATAGAAATCATGGGAAAACATTGAATTCTAGTTTGTTTCTAATGCATTTTATTGATATTTTTATTTTAACAAACTACATTTCTCAATAGATCTCTCCTCCACCATATGTCCACACATTCTCAGAACAATCCCTTAGAACAATGAATTTTAAAAAGGAGGGGAAACAGTTCACAATAACCAGCCATCATTTCAAGAAGTTGGCAATGTATGTAATGTTTCCTTCCCATACTCCCTCACCTTTTTTTCAGAGAAAAAAAAAGACAAGTGCCTTCCTATCTCTTATTTGGAGCAAAACTAAATCATGAGTCCATAGCATTCACTTTCCATCAATTTTCTACCGCTGATATTTCAAGTTATCTTGTTCCTGCTATTGTATGTATTGTTTTCTTGGTTCTTTTTGCATCAATTATATGCTTTCCCATCTTCTCCGTACTCATGATATATGATGGATATCATATCATAGGATAATAGTATCCCATTAAAATTATATTGCATGACTTGGTTAACCATTTTCCAAGCAATGAACAATTTGTTGGCTTCTACCAAAGTTCTATTGGTTCATTTATTTAAATCAAGAAAGTGTGTGACCAGAAAATTCAAGGGAATAGATTCAGACTAGATTTGATAGACATTTTTATAGGTGTGAGAAAGTTGTCAAGAAAAATAGCATAAAAGAAGAAAAGTGGGATTTGAGGGAATACTCACAAGAAGAGGAAGAAGAACAGTCAATGCAACTCAATAGAATTAGTTATAAGGAAGGAGAACAATGAGATGTCTTATAGAAAGCAAAGGAAAGAAATATTAAGGAGAGGGTGATAACTGGTATTAAAATAATAAAAACTAACTTTTAAATAACATCTGCTACTATTTAAACACTTTACAATAATTATCTCACCTGATGCTCATAACAACCCTGAAAGGTAGGAGATGCCAAAAAATGAGACAGAGGTTAAGGAGGAAGATCCAAGAAAAGTTCTTTGGATTTGACAGTTAAATGATCCCTGGTGACTTTAGTGTCAGTACTTTTAGTGGAGTGATGATGAGTGAAATCAGATTACAGAGGGTCAGGAATAAGCGGGTGATGAGGAAGTAGAAGGTACAAGTAGAGGTTTCTTTTATTAGAAGACTTGCAAGGAATGGAAAAAAGGGCTATTGTATGATAATTTAAGGGAGGGGTAAAAGGCAAGAATAAAACTGTCTACATGTTTCTAGACATAAGAAAGAGAGTATGATTGAAGATGAGAATAGGTGGTAAATGGGCTTGGGAGATAGGTGAAAAGATGGCATTCAAATTTTAGGTGGAAGACTTTTATTCCATAAGACTAGAAGGAAGGATGAAAGGATAAGTGAAAACAGATTTTTGAGTCATGAAGAAATGGAAACAAGAGATCTAAGGATGGACGATCTTAGTCTTCTCAGTGAAATAAGAAGACAAGGTTAACTACTGAGAGAAAGGGGACAGAGAAAATTGGAAGCTGAAATTCAGAACAGTGAAGTATATGATAGGAAGTTAATCAGAGGTGGATAGAAGTATTAATTCTTATTCAGCAGAGAGCCCAGATGAGGATAAAGAGCATGAATTCCTATGAGACCCATTTATCATAAATTCGAGATTTAGAGCTAGAGAAGATCTTAAAAGCCACTGAATCCATCTATAACTTTACATATATAGAAAGGGGGCAAAGAAAAGTTAGATGAGTTGTTCTGGGTCACATCACTATTAACTGTCTGAGGCAATATTTGAACTTTGGTCTTCCTAATAACAAGTCTAGCTAGCTCTATAGGCACTCTGCCACCTATCTACTTTCCACTGTTCGGTGACCTTCAAAAGTAATGCTTTGTAGCTTGACAGGAGGCTGAGAGAAGGCAAATTGTGACAGTAAACAGAGTTAGGGATGAGGGGAAAAGGGTTTCACGGCTGGAAAACAGCACCCTGCTGAAATATCCAACTAAAATGTCAAGCCTATAAAGATAAAGTCAAAAAGTCAGAATGTATGCGATGAACTAGATGAAGAGAAAGGGAGCCAAGATCAAAGTAATGAAGAGAAGGTTCATGAGCAATGAAACATGGAAAGGCAGGAACTTGTGAATGAAGAGAACTGCAGTATTAGTGTTCTTAGAACTGCAGTATTAGTGTTCTTACAAGTATAGCAATTTGAAAGCAGGTCAAAATTGTAACCATCTCTGGGTAGCTGAAGTTAAGTGACTAAGAAGGTCACGAGTCAGAAGATCAAAGTGATAGAAACATCACTAAGATAAATATTGAACATATCGTGATAAAGAAAAATGCTATGAGCCTGGTGCTTTTTTCCATTGAGGAGAAAAGTAATATATCCTAGAGGTTGGCAGATGAGAGGGATAGAAGACTAGGCAAAATCCTCTTATCTGATGATGGAAACTTTGAAGGAATGGTGGTGGCAGCTGAGGAAAGGTCCGGAACAGTGAGCAGCAAAGAATCTAACTCCTCCTCATGGCCCAGTGAATGTAGGTGGATGTGTGAGCAGGGATCAGAACAAATGACAAGGAGAAATCTGGTTAAGGAATACCAAATACAAGAACAACGCTTTATTATAAGAAATGTAACACTTAGAATCATTCCCACAATGTGCTGAGAGACCTATAGAAAAATAACCTTGTATACAATTTTTTATAAACTATACAGGCACCAAGAGTATTTCTCTTACCTTCTCAATTTCCATTTGGCTCATCTAAATGGATTTATGTCTCTAATTCAGAAGATAAGAGAAAATAACTACAGTAAAACCTACATTAACAAGAATGTTACAGCAATAGGATGATCTCATTAATTGAATTCTCCAGTTAACTGAAGGATAACCTCAACAGAAAAAAATTCCATTTCTGCCCTTGTTAAAAATAAAATCTTTCCAAAATGTATTTTTCTGTTTTTTTTTATTTTCTTGTTTTAGTTTAGCACAATGAGCTTAATTAAATCATTCCTTGAGGATATTGCAATGCTTTTAGGTTTGTTATTTTGAACATCAATTCTTTGTAGAAAACTAGATATGACGATAGAGATGGTCAGTGAATGATTAGATTATCACATAAAAATGTAGCATGCCAAAAGTACCTGTAGTTCAAAGCTATCAGTATCTTGAATTGGAAGAGAGAAAAGGAGAGTTAAGACCTCATTTCTTTTGGCTCAAAACCCCCTGCTCATCTGAAGGAAAAATCGTTTTTTTAGCCTGGGAGACATTTCTCCCATCTCATAACCATATATTCTCTGTATGAAACAACAAATAGCAGTAATAATAAAGACCTTTAAAGATTGCTAAATAGGGGCAGCTAGGTGGCGCAGTGGATAGAGCACCAGCCCTGAAGTCAGGAGGACCTGAGTTCAAATCTGGTCTCAGACACTTAACATTCCCTAGCTGTGTGACCCTGGGCAAGTCACTTAACCCCAATTACATCAAAAAAAAAAAAAAAAAAAAAAAAAAAAAAAGATTGCTAAATACTTTACAGACATGATTTTATTGGGGTGGGATAACAAGTTTGAGGTCATAATGGATCAGAATAAAATGTTGATAAACAAAAGCCTTTTATTTTAATAGATTTTTATTGAACTTCTGTTTTTTAACATTGCCTGGATTCCTTTCTGTTTTCTCTATTAACATTTCTAAAAAGCCAACCTTTACAATCAAGAACAATAAAAAATTAATGAGAAAAAAACAAAAAATAAAGCAAAACCAGTCAATACCTTGGAAAAATTCTAAGGTTTTATTCACTGTACCACATTTATTGAAACTCCCACAACTCTGCAAAGGAATGAAGTGGGAAAATGTATCATACTTTTTGGAGCCAAAATTATTATTCATAATTGACTACACTTATTTTCAATTTTTTATGGTTGTTCTTTCCATTAACATTTATTCATTTATTATACAATTTTCTTGGCTTTGTTTACTTTTCTTCATTTAAATCTTTCCTTACTTTTCTGCATTTATCATGCTCTTTCTATAAAGCACAGTGATATTCCATAATTTCACTGATGTTATGCAATGTATTTAAGCCATTTTTCAATTAATGGTAATCTACTTTATCAGTTTTTAATTCCACAAAAATTGCTGCTAGCAGTACCTTGGTGTATTTGAAACTTTTCTCTTTATTAATTGACCTCCCTGGAATCCATATCTTGTAATGAGATCTCTAGTCTTAGGTTAAAGACATTGTGGTTACTTTATTTGCATAATTCAAATTGTTTTCCAGAATATTTGTACCAATTCACTAGTCCACCAATGAAGGACTAATCTCCATAGCCCCTTCAACACTGACTATTCCCATTTTTTATTTGTCAATTTATTGTATGTGAAATAAAAATTCAGAATTGTTTTGAGTTGCATTTCTCTTATTATTCATTATTTGTAACATCCTATCACAGAGTTGATTAACAATTTGTAATTCTTCTGAAAACTGTTCATTATCTTTGATCACTTTTTTATTGAAGAATAGCCTTTGATACATATTTCTTTTAGTTATCTATATATCTTAGATACCAAATATTTATCAGAGATATTTTTACAAAGATTTTCCCCCACGGTCTGTATTACTTCTTGTCTTAAATGCATTACTTTTTATGCAAAACTTTTCAAAGTCATATTATCAGAATTACCTATTTTATCTTTTATTATCACCTCTAAGTTTTTTGGTTAATAATCAGTAAGCATTTATTAATCACTATTTTCCGAACACTTTGCTAAACACTGGGGGAATATGAAGCAGCTAGGTGGTGTAGTGGACAGAGTACCAGCCCTGAAGTCAGGAGGATCTGAGTTCAAATTTGGTCTCAGACACTTAACATTCCCTAGCTGTGTGACCCTGAGCAAGTCACTTAACCTCAATTGCCTCAGTAAAAAGCAAATGTATATATTTTCTCAAGTTTTTAAATTAGTGGTTCTGCCACTTAATAGCTATGCCTCTTAGGGAAAATATTTAGATCCATAAGCCTCAGCTTCTTCATCTATAAAATAGGAAGGTTGGACTTCTGAGATTCATTCCAGCTTGAAATCTATGAAAGATTTCTTTTTTATATTAACAATATTTCAGAGCATCCTTCTGCCTCCATGTTGCCCAAAACATGAAATAGTACTATGTTCATAGAAACAAAACATTACATCTGAAATGGACTTCTGAGATCTAGTCCCAAAATCCTTATTTTACATATGAGGATCAGAGATCCAGAGAGATTAAGTGACAGCTGGAAAATATCTAAGGTAGAATTTGAACCTTGGTTTTTCTGATTACAAATTTAGCTATTTACCACAACATGATTCCTCTACCTCTCCTCCCACATTCAACAAAACAGGGACAGATAGACACATTGGGTGGGGGGATGTCAGGGGAAGAGAGAGACAGAGACAGATACCAAGATATGGAGAGATAGAGACAGACAGAGACACAGTAAGAGAAACAAAGAATGGCAGAGAGACAGAGACAAAGACAGAGAGGGAGAGACAGAAGATGGTATTTAAGCTTTTACAATTGTAAAATTCTAGTCTAAGAGGCAAAACTCAATTTAAAAAAATATTTAAAATACAGTTACTAAAATGTCTTCTCTTTCTTTGTCTCTGTTTTTGTCTCCTCCACCATTCCTTCTTCTCTTTTCTCTCTCTCCAATTCTCTTTCTTTCTCTCCATCACTTTCTCTCTTCCTACCTCTATTCTTCCCCCTATCCCCCTCCTCTTTCTCCTCCTCTCCTTCCCTTTATTCTCCATCTCCTTTCCTCCCCTTTTTTCATTCCTTTCTTTTTCTGCTCTCTCCCTCCCTATCTCCCTTACTTTCTCTTTCTCCTTGTCCATTTCTCACCCTATCTTCCTTTCCTTCTCTCTTATCCCATCCCACAGTAGAGTTCTTATTCCTAAGTGTTTCAGATGAAACTATATTAAAGTTTCACAGAACACAAATAACTTCCTTCTTTTTAAACAGTAAAATGTTTTAAAAAATAAATATCAATATGTTTTCTAGATTGTTTACATCTTTCTTAAATGCGAGCACATAGGCGCGCAAATACACACACACACACACAGAGTTATCTTCCTGTTCCTATCCCTCTTTGACTTCTATTTTTCAACGAATAAGTTGCTCCAAATATCTCTAAAATGTTGTATGGGTCTATATAAAAGATAAGCAATCAGTAAAGCAATTTAATGGGAAATACTTTTCTCCCTCTTCAATTATTGTAGAGGACACCTCAATAGACAGTAATGTTTGCCAACTGTACTTTAGCCTTTTCTGCCCCCTGGTGGCAATTTTATGCTATTGCAGCTTTAAAATACTAAGTGTAATTTTAGAGTATTTCTTCAATTAATTGTCTCTATGGACAAACTATATATATTCATCATAAGTACTACTAATCAGTTGAAAAATATTTAAACAAAAATATGTCTCCCTTCATAATTTTGTAGAAATGATCAGAGTTCTAATTTCTATAATTCTTTCCCTGATTTCTTTGCTTTTTTTCATTTTGCTTCTTTTTTTTTGGGGGGGGGGGGAGGTGTGTCACTAATTTTGTAACAGAAGCAGATTGTAATATGCCATTTGATTACCTTTAAAGGAGAAAGGAAAAAAGCAGGATTTTTTTCAAATTAAATATGTTAATATCCAAAGTAGCCAGAATATTATGATGATGGGTTCTATGTGTGTGTAATAATAGAAGACAAAATTCCAAAGAAGAACAAATACCACTTTCCAGATAAAATATACTTATTAAAAGGAAACACGTGAAGTTCTTTCTCATATGGATTTTCTGTTAAATAGATATCCCTACTGCAGTACTATCAAGAAAAAAAAAAACGGGGCTGTTTGTGATCATTGAGCATCAGTTTGGCAAAGTAGATAAAATTATCCTAGAAAACCAAAATGATTGACAAAAAATTCTGAGGATAGTTACTAAAACCAGTGACGATTAGAATTATTAATTAGTGAGCAAGATTATACAATGATCAATTCTGATGGGCATGACTCTCATCAACAATAAAGTGATTCAGACCAGTTCTGATGGCTTTGGGATGAAGAAAGCCATCTGTGCCCCTAGAGAGAGAACAATGGGAACTGAATGTGGACCACAACATAGTATTTTCACTCTTTTTGTTGTTGTTTGCTTGCATTTTGTTTTCTTTCTCATTTTTTTCCCTTTTTGATCTGATTTTTCTTGTGCAGCATATTTGTGGAAATATGTATAGAGGAATTGCACACGTTTAACATATATTGGATCACTTGCCAACTGGGGAAGAGGGGGGAAGGGAGGAAAAAAATTAGAACACAGGGTTTTGTAGGTGTGAATGTCAAAAATTATCCATGTGGGGGCAGCTAGGTGGTGCAGTGGATAGAGCACCAGCCTGAGGTCAGGAGGACCTGAGTTCAAATCTGGTCTCAGACACTTAACATTCCCTAGCTGTATGACCTTGGGCAAGTCACCTGATCCCAATTGCCTCAGCAAAAAGCAAAAATAAAAAAAAATTATCCATGTATACATTTTGAAAATAAAAAGCTATAATTTTTAAAAAAAAATTATTAGTAAAGTAAAACAGCTTTTAGATCTGTAGAACTGGTGCAGAGCTCTCTCTGACCCACACTTAGAAATTTCTAGTGACCTAGTTGCAGGAAAATAACTTAAACATAGAATCAATAATTGTTTTTAAAAGAAATACAGACAGCTAATGGCTTTCCCAGGTTGTCTTACACACGGCAATCCCTTTCATTTAACTTTTTTAAAGACATTTTTTTATTTCCAATACATTATACTTACATCCTCAAAATAAATGATGTTTTAAATACCATTGTAATCACTGAAATAAAGAGTATATTTATTATAGCAGCACCTGCCCTATATAATGCACACAGTATTTCTGAGTTTCAGAAAATCTGTTTAGATATCCATTCACTGCTGTCCCTTATACCTACTAATTTGGGCTGTGCCAATTCTAAGAGGAAAAGGAGTTAAAATAAGCATCCAGGCTTTATTTTGAAATTAGCATTTTCTTCCTTTTGCACCAAGATCCAGACTATTTTTATGGCTAGTTGCAAAATACTTGGTTTCCTTTTTTTCCTCCTTCAAAAGCCTACAATAAAATAACCAAAGTCAGTAAGTAGCAGGCTGTGTCTTTTCTAAAAAGATAAGCTTTACCTGCTCTTGTCTCCATCTAAATGAGGAAACTAAAGCCCAAAGAGATTAAATGACTTTATAGATCTTTCAGGGTTAGTAATTAACCAGGCTAGGACTCTGATCCATCATATTTTCTGCCTTACTTCAATACACTATCCAGTCATTTTTTTCAATCATGCTCAATTCTTCATGACCCTTTTGGGGGTTTTCTTGGCAAAGGAACTAGAATGGTTTGTCATTTCCTTCTCCAGTTCATTTTCTAGGTGAGGAAACTGAGGTAAACAGGGCAAAATTACTTTCACAAGGTCAGACAGTGAACTTCTGAGGTCAGATTTCTCAAAAATTATAACCTCTTATCATGGTTTATGTTTCGGCCATCTTAAGAGTCACCTTGTATGAGCCCTTTGATCTCAGAGGCGAGATAAATGAGGCAGGAAATTCATAGGATGTAAAAAGAGCTCCAATTTATTATGCCCCAAAGCCTTATTGATAGGCAGTTTTGCAAACGTGATAAGCACATGAACAGAAGGCAATCCCCAATCACCATTCAGAGAAGCAGCTCATGGGCACTGAGTATGCATGGTATCTGCCAATGGGAGGAGAGCCAGCCCAGCCAGTCAGCAACCCGCTCACAGGTGAGAGGCCCTGTCAAGGCATCCCTGCTCACAAGCAACTAGCTGTGACCCTCAGGCTCAACCCATTCCCATCGCCATGCATCAGTGCTCCTTGCTCAACAAGGGCCTTTCTGCAACATGGCAGAAAACTTATTGTGCACCATAGGTCAAGGTGGCCTCTGTACTCCCTCTCAGCAGGGTCCCATATGCTTGCAAGTTTAGATGATGCTTTTTGAGATTGTTCAATTGGTTAAGAATTTTTTAAGTGCCTACTATGTGCAGATAAGATACAAAGGATGCAAAGATAATAATGTAACTAAAACAATCTAATAGGAGGAAACAAAATGGATACAAATTTAAAAATACACATATACATGAAATATAAAATAATTAAAAAAAAGTTAATTCCAAGAGAGAGATCATGGAAAATTGTGTGTTGGAGGTACTTTCTGAATGGTGCTTTGAAGACAGCAAGGGACTTTACAAGGTATCTCAAGGAAGTGCATAGGCCAGTAGATTTGATCTTTGCCAAGGGAATATCTAGTAAACCAATTTGACTGTAGCAGAAAGTGTTCGAAGGGGATTCATATGAAATAAGACTGGAAAGCTACTTGGTGAAGGGCTTCAAATAATTTCATTAGACTGTGAGCTCTTTAGAGGGGAGGGCCTATCTTTTGCATCTTTTTGTATCCTTAGAATTCAGCACTATGCACTTAACAAATGCTTTTCAACTAATTAATCAAGATGAAGACTGTGTATTTTATCCTAGAAGAAATAGGGAGGGAAGGAGACCAACACTAGGGAGAAGAGGTTAAATCAGAAGGCCCTAGAAGCAATGAAATAAATAATCCCCTGAGATCATGTTACCATGGAAATATAATCTGTTCACACATGAAAAATTCAATAAAACACAATTGGATTTTTTGAATTTCAAAATACTAAATTATTGTGGATATCATCCAAGTTACTTCATACAAGAATCCTTATACCATGAAAAATCATCTCTCAAATAACCAATTGTTTTTATCACATTAGAGAAATATATCAGGTTTTTTTTATATCATATAATGAGAACCAATGAGAAATTTGCGGAAAAAGTTTCCTTAAGATTCTGTGGAAAGTTCTGAAGAATTTTCTAATTATAATATTGACAGACCAAAGGCTGCATGATTTGTCAGTAATTGTAGATCCTCTTATTTGCAGTTCAGGAGTTTGCTGCTTGAGGGAGTTGGTATTGTACCTGTGATTTCACTGCTTCAAAGAACTGTTATGTGCTAGCAAAGCAAGATGGCACCTTTTCTGAAACTTGTATTAGAGAATTGCCTAAAATACTAAAAGGTTAGGTGATTTTTCCAACACCACAAAAGCAATATGAACTAGAGATTTGATCCCATATTTTCTGACTTTATGGCTGGATCTCCATTCACTGTGGCACACTGCCTCTCAATCCTCAAGACCTAATATCAAATGTAACATTTGAACCTAATATTCCTTAGCATGGCTGTTCATATTTAAAGTTATTATTATGATCCACTTGTAACTTCTTTATAATACTTAGCTGATAGAAAGTACAAGAAGACAGCAGATATAATGAGTCCACAGTAGATAAGGATCAAGGAAATAATTATTTAATTTCATTCCTATCTTATAAGGGATGACAATAGGAAAAAGTCAAAGAAGACAAGTTATTGGGGGGAAAATATCTTCCGTAAAAAGTATAATTCTCATCTCTAATTTGGAAAAAAATACATGACTAAAATTCTATTTTTTCTCTATAAAAGGTAATTTATGTTTCTGTCAAGTTGAGTAGAGTTAAGTATTTTTTTCATTTAAGGCCCTAGGGACCCTAGATGGTCCATGGATCAAGTCTTAAATAAAAATAACCTATAACTTCTAAGAGTTTTTGAAGGAATTTTAGATTAGACTAACTATATGAGATTAAGAATCTGAAGGACAGCAGGAAAAATGGAATATATAATACTGCTAGATTTAGCATAAAATTTTATCATAGAATATAAGAAAAAATTATGAGGAATTAAATTTGTATAAGCAGTTTTGCCAAGGACAGAAAAAAAATCATCATTAAAAATCAAGCAGTCATGGAGGAAATATCTGTAAATTTTGAAAGCTGTCAAATGCATACATATTAGTAGTTAAAAGGCTATATTCTAAGATATCTCTTCATTTGAAATTGAAGGAAATTGTATTTTTCATCCTGAAAAATATTGTTTTATTGGAGAAAAAATACAAAAGACATCTTCAGTAAATAGATAATTTGGTGAGCAAAAGAACCATGGCATATCTAAATGAGGTAGCCCTATCTACTAGCCTTCCCCTGAGCAGGCACCTTCCTATATCATCAATCACTAGATCAATAAATCAGTACACATTTATAGAATGCTTACTATGTGTCAGGCACTGTGCTATGCACTGTCTTAGCCAGATCTCAACTTAACTTTTTTGTCATTATTCAAAATCATCATAATATCATAGATTTAGAGCTTAAATTTAGCATGGAATGCTTTTAATCCAATCCTCTATCTTACAAACAGCAAAACTAAAGCTCAAAGGGTTAAATGACATACAAAATGGTAAATTCCAAAAAATAGCAGAGAGATAAAATCCGAACCCAAGGCCTTTAGCTCCAAATCTAGTGTTCTTTTCATCAAATTATGGTGTTTCCTAATGCAATCCAAAACCCAGTAGAAATTATACTGGGGACCCCACATCTCCAACTATCAAATTTGTTACCAGTGAGATATGTAAAATGGATATCATATTCTGATTCTTTTTCAATATTCTTCTTCCATCCTCACAGATATTCTAAAGATGTCCTAAAGCATTAAGGGCAATTTTGTACTTCTATCCATGTAATGGCTTGCTGTGACCAAGAGCATGAAACACAGTATTAATAGCCAACCACTTCGGGTATGGCTATTAACTTTTTGCTTAAAAAAAAAAAAGTCCATTTGAATTTTATAACCTATTCAATTTAGAAAAGGGAAGTTATGGAAATATTTCATATGATCTACACTGTAACTTTCAGCACAAAAAATACAGAACTCCAATTGCAGTTTTTTTTAATCATCTAGATAAAGTAATAATTAAAGAATTACTACTGTCCTTTACATTTTTGCCCTAGAGTATTTTCCAACTAAAGATATCTCTAAAGTTTAAAGGAAGATTTTGAATGGTTGGAATATAAATGTTGATATTCATAACTGAATTTTTATGGTCATTAATTAAAGTCAGAAATGGTCTATGATGAAGCCAAGAGCTAGTAATAGATCAACAGAACTGACACGATATAGAAAGCAATGGTCTAGAATTCTGGAGACCAGTTTTCCTGTGCCATCTCAATCAGTAAGTCATTCTCTGGCCTTGAATGAGTCACTAAATGAGGAAGCTAGATTAGATCAAGAATTCTTAAACTCTTTCCACTCATGGCCCCTTTTCACCTGAGAAATGTTTATACAACCCTGGGTATTTAGATATGCAAAACAGGCATACAAGTCAGCATTTATTGATAATAAATCACAAAGAAATTTATTTGAAAACAATTCTTTGGCATACATATAATTTTACCATTTACTAAAAACAAAAACAAATGTGCATACTAATAAGATTGATATACTTACTTATTTTTACATAAAGAATTAAATTTTGGTGGAATATTTGATATCTTTTACTGTTGCCAAATTTCTTGCAACCTCCCCATTCAGTTGCATGACCCCATATAGGGTCACAACTTACAATTTAAGAAGCTTTGGATTAGATGATTTTAGAGCTCTTCATAGATCTGATTCTATAGAATAAAATAGGGGGAGGCACAGAGAAAATATCTAAGATGAAAAAGTTCCTTTAAATTCAAAATTTTTATGCATATGGAATATTGGGCAAATAGCCAAAAGCAACTTTTACATTACATTGCTTTTGATATTTCAAAGATAAATTTGTATTAGATTTTTAAAATTATATACTTCTTTTTGTCTTTCTTAGATATGGTGACATGGTACCAAAGACTATTGCTGGAAAGATTTTTGGTTCCATCTGCTCCTTAAGTGGTGTCTTAGTTATTGCTCTGCCTGTTCCTGTGATTGTCTCCAACTTCAGTCGAATCTACCACCAAAATCAACGAGCTGATAAACGGAGGGCACAGAAGGTATGTAAATACAAGTTCCCTTCATGCATATATGATTATGTCATACAAGCTCATTTGAAGGAACTACAGTAGTTTAACCTGGAAAAAGCCTCACAATCACAATCCTAAAATATTTGAAGGGCTGTCACATGAAAAATGGAATCAATACATCAATAAATAAGTATTTATTATGCACTTATTATATGTCCTAGCACTGTGGTAGGCAAGAGGGATCGAAAGATTTAAAAAGAAACATTTCTTTACTTCAAGTAACTTGCAGTCCATCAGAGACAACATGAATAATTATGTACAGAATATAAGATAAATTATAAGACTCAAAAGAGAAGAACTAGAATTAATACGTAGAAGTTACAATGAGGCAAAATACCACAAAGTGTAAAGAAAACTTCCTAAAAGTTAGAAATCATTAAAAAATGGAACAATTTGCTTGCTTTGTGAAGTAATGAATTTCCACAACTGGAGATATCCAAAGATGACCACTAAAGGAAGCAGTAAAAATGATTCCTGATCAGATAGTCAGTTGGCTCGGATGAATTGGAAGTTCACTTCTTACTCCAGAATTCTCTTATCACTGTCTCCAGCTTTGTGCTAAGGTCTTAAAATACTTTAAACAGTGACTTAATTTTCTAAGTATGATGTGTGGTGATTTCAAAAACAATTCTTGATCACATTTCATCAAAATGAAAAGGCTAGACATAACACGTCAGTGTTTAGTTTTGTACCCTCAGAATGGCAATCTCCTTTTATTTGTCAGGGTCTAACTTGTCCATTAAATGCAGATGCTTCTTATCTCTCATCAACAATGGACAATTCCTGTTTGCTTTATAGCATTGTTACTTGAAGCAACCCATTTTCCCCTCCTTGAGCAATGTTAATAACCTACAGGAAAGTATGGAAAGATGCCCAATCATTGTGCCATGACTAATGCAGAGAGGAGGGAGGCTAAAGAGCTAAAAGAATCATATTTTGTATAAAGAGAACAATCTTTACATGTTGTTTGCAAATTACACAAGGCAATAACTGAAAAGCTAACTCTACTTATGGTATAAGAATAAGATGATACACAATTTAGTTCTCTCCTGTCCCTAAATCAATGGGCTACTTCTCGAAATTCAGCATTGCTGAAATAGTCTGAGAGAGTAAGAATGAAAGATCTACTTAAAAAACATCTATGCCAGTCTTCTTGCCTGTCAGAAAGTCTAGAAACAGAAATGTTATCATCATCCTAAAGATATTGATCCAACATCAATTTATAACATTTGTTTTTACTTTTGATGGTTTATTAATGAAATATGCTTTCTCTTCTGCATGGAGTAAGAATATAACACCTATATTTCCCTTCCCCTCATCCTGCCCTGGTATGTCTAGGAAACCTTAGCCTCATTTATGGGTATCAATAAAGATAAACTTATATAGAGCCTTTTGTCAAACAGAAGAGAAAACAAAGTGCAATAAATATATTTCAGTGGGGGGAAAACATTAATATGTTTGTAATGTTTCTTTTTAATGATTAAAAGGAAAATAATTTCTCCATGGCTCCCAGTTGTCATAGATTATGAATAGATCTGCTAACTCCATTTAACATTTGGTATCAAGATAATCATCATATTCAATTCTGATGGACATGGCTCTCTTCAACAATGAAATGTTTCAAACCACTTCCAATTGTTCACTGAAGAAAGCCATATACACCCAGAGAGAGGGATGTGAAATGTGGACCACAACATAACATTCTCATACTCCTTGATTGATGTTTGCTTACATTGTGTTTCCTTTATCTGATATATCGTTTGTGTGGATAAGATTTTTCTTGCACAACAATGATAAGTTTGGAAATATGTATACATATATTCGATTTGCCAATATTTTAACATAATTAACATGTAGTGGATATCCTGCCATCTAGGGGAGGGGTGGGGAGTTGGGGGAAAAATTTGTAACAGAAAGCTATGTTAGGGTTATTGTTGAAGAATTACCCACACATATGTTATGCAAATAAAATAAAAAAATAATTTTAAAAAAAGATAATCATCTTATTATAATGAATCATAGAGAATAAACAAATTGTATCACATTCTTCATATTATATATATACATATATAGATATCTCAATTTATATATAAAAACAAAGCCATATCTGCCATTTTGACAAATAGTAAATTTCACAAAAGATCACCAAGTTAAATAGCACAACATGTGTTATAATAGAAAGAGCACTGATTTTTGAGTCAGAAGAACTGGGCTCAAATCTTATCTCTGATGCTCACTATCCAAGTAACTTTGCCACCAATTTCCTGGATCTTTGTTTCCTCAAATGTAAAATTTTGAGTTAGGACTAGATTACCTCTAAGGTCCCTTCTGGTTCTAAATCTTTGCCAATCTATACCCTCAAATGAGTTTTTATTTCAAAAAAGATAATCAATGGAAGAAAGACAAGGCTGGCCCTGGTTCACAAGCCTCTTAGTAGAAAGAAGACAGAGACCTTGGGACTTTGTTCCACATGAGCAAATACCCTGGATCATCATGAAGACACTGCTAAGGAGGCCATTTGGGATTCAGGGTAAGAATGAGGATCATATTTATCTAGGAAAAGAAGTATACCATCTGGTAACTTCATGAAGAATTTTTATTCAAATTACTCTTACTAATTAAATGATACATTCAGTTACCTACTCATCTAAGCTAATTATCTAGTTGCTGAAGGAATGAAAATACTATCAATACCTTTTTAATTTTAGTGCCCTGAGGCAAATCCCGAGTAGTTCTGTCCTTATATCTCTACAGCAACATTAGTTGTTGTTTTCCAATCATAGTAGCCATCTTGGAAAACTATCCTCTTATTACAGTAATATTTCCATTACTCAAAACATTTTGTGGTCAGCCAAAATATATTCAAAGCCAAGTCTGGTGAATGAAATGAGGGTGATTAATGTAAGTAATATCATTTAGGGTCAAAAAACAGATGTAACTACAAAATAAGAAGACAGATTTTCTTGTGTGGTTCAATAGACTTTGAAGATGATACCAAAAATGAGTTCCAAAGCTGTTTTGAGCAATGGAATATATTTATGATTTTCCAAACAACCTTCTTTAATGAATGGAATGTCTTTATTTATAAAATAAGTATTACTGTTATTAATACTAAGATACATAAACTTTATTCAATTTAGCCAAACAGCATTCTTCTCATTTCATGAATACTCTTTCTCATCAGCAAATGACGATGAGGAAAGAGGTCACTGTTCAGCGGTGAAAGAGAATTTTCCTTCAAACTGATGATGAATCACTTTATACAATATCCAGTTTTTGATAAATACACAAGACTGGGCAAATGAAATGGTTTTCCATGTGTTAGAGCAAAGTTGCCATAATACAGCTAAGCTGAATATATAAAACTTGCTCTTTGCTTAAAGATGCATAAAATGTACAAAAATTATAGTTGGACTTACTTAGCTCCTAGCTATCCATTTTTCTTGGTTTTGGAAATTTCTCCTTAAATATAAATAAGTGCTGTCTAGATGAATATTGTAAGGAAAGAAAATAGTAAAAGGGCTGAATGTTTGTCAACTGAGACTATTCCTAAAACAATCTTCACTTCTCTAAACTCTATTATCTGCAACAAATGGAAATCAATACAGAAAAGCAAGAAACATTAGTTCCTTTGTTGTTAAATATGCAAGAGTATTTCCAATGTCCTTTTCATTAAATAAGTTGAGTATGCAAAAATAAATAAATAAATCAAATTCTCTAGAAGATAACTATATTGAAAAAGATCTGCTCCTTGCACCTAAAAAAGAAGACTGATAAATTTAAAATATCTGTAAAGTTCGGTGTTTTAGTATAACAGACTTAATGTAATGACTTTTGCATACTATGACTGCTGGAAAAATCTTATTTGTGAAAGGAAATATAATAACCTAATGCAGTATGACTAGTAAATACTCATGACCAAAAATCTGAATATTATATGTGAAGAGAAGAACAGAGAGAAAATAGGATGTTACCAAGGGACTTGGTTGATTTCTTTTCAGCAAAGATCTTTAAGTCTACATATTCATCATTTTAGGCTTTGTTTTCATTATGCCTTTATATCAAAGGTGCTAATCCTCCTAAAATATTCCATAAACCCTTTTCAGGTTTGCTAATCCATTTTTAGTGTCCATCTATCACCAAACTCTCATGTGTGGCTCTAAAAATCTGTAGTATATGCTACAATCACACCTCAATAAAACAATCTCAGCCAATGGGCTAAGTAAGGTTAAAGATAACTGACAGGCCTCAAATTTATCAGTGAGTTGGGGAATGTCTACCCCAAGGATGTGAAGAATTTTCTTCAGCAGAATGGGCAGATGGCAATGTTTTGCTCTAATAGCCAAGAAGACCTATGGAGCAATTAGAGCTTGGTAAGACACTGAAGATGTCCAGGTCATCCAGTGCATTCTGAGCCATCATCAGTCATCTTGACTTTTGTCCTGACACTGGATACTGATGACTCTAGACGAGAGAGTGAGACTGAGGGCTCTGCCTTGCTTAAATCCAATTCAAATACAAGTCAAGACATCATTCATTATCCACTATTTAACCCAAATTCATGTTGCCATTTATCATCTCAAAAAACAAAGGATGGACAACATTATGACAAAATAACTCATTAATGCAGAAAAACAGTTCAAACCAATACACATTTATTAAGTATCTACAATATACCAGGTACTATGCTAAGTGCTCAACAACTGATTGATTCAGAAAAAAAAATCAGAGCTAGTAATTTTAGGCGAATTGTATGGTGTGCTGAGAAAAAGAATTCATTTTTATAGCAAACTTAAGAATTCTATTAATTGAATTTGATAGTCATTTATGAAGAACTTAATTCTGTATGGTGATAGATATGTTTTGATAGAAAGAGATAGAGATAATAGAAATATAAAGGAAAAAAAGATGATAAAGAAATCATACTCCAAATTCTGAAAGAATTTAGGGTAAAATGGAAGGAGACAGAATAAAAATATTTATCATAAAAGGAGAATTGTGACAAGGGCAGAGAAGCGGTCAAAACAAAGTCCCGCAACAAATTTGAAAACCAGACATATCAGTTTTCACATGGAATGGTTGAGAACATAATCTGATGGAATGAAATGACTCTCCAGCTCAACATAGAAACTGGAAAAACTTCCAAAAAGGCCAGTCTCATTAGGATGAAAAGGGTGTTCAGGCTAGTTGAGATAGACTCTGGGAACATTAGTGAGGATCTTTACCACAGCAAATCAGCAACCAAAACCTTCATACCTGACTCAGTAAAGGAGCAAATCACTTGGGCAGTTTCTGGTCCCAACTCAGAAAGCAAATTCTGGGAAATCAGGCTGTTTCATGAAAAGAGAAGAATAAGCTAACTATTGTAAACAAAAGGGCCTCTGTGCTCAAAGCCAAGGCTCAGAGCTGCACAGGAAGTTTGGGACATTGTCCCCTTTACCCCAGGAGCAGAGCTCAACCATAAAAGTAATTTTTTTTTAAAAAAGGAAATACCAAAAGAAACAGAAAGAAAATAAGCAAAAACAGAAAAGAACCTTGACTACAGAAAGCTACTATAGTGACAAGGCAAAAAAAAAAAAAAAAAAAAAAAAAAAAAAAAAAACACCTCAGACGAGGACAAAATGTACACAGAAGAAATTTCAAAGGGTGATATGAATTGGTCTCAAGCCCAAAGAGGCTTCTTGGAAGTGCTCATAAAAGACATATAAGAGAGTTAGGGCATGACAGAGTTGACAGCTTGGAAAAAGAAAGGAAAAAATTGTCTGAAGGAAACAACTCCTAAAAAGCAGAATTAACCAAATGGAAAAAGAGATACAAAAGATAACTGAAGAAAATCACACATTAAAAATTAGAACAGCAAATAGAAGCTAATGATTCTGTGAGACAAAAAGAATCAAGTCAAACAAACTAAAAAGAAAGAAAAATGGAAGAAAATGTGAAATACCTCATTGGGAAAAGAGCTGACCTAAAAGTAGATTCAGAAGAGACAATTTAAAAATTATTGGCCTACCTGAAGGCCATGCCCCCCAAAAAATAGCCTGGATAATATTCTTCAAGAGATCATTAAGGAAAATTGCCCTAATATTCTAGAAGTAGAGGGGGAAATACTCATTGAAAGAATCCATTGCTAACCTTCAGAAAGAGATCCCACAAGGAAAAGCCCAAGGAATTCCAGAATTACAATCAAGTTAAAAATACTGCAAGCTGTAAGACAAAAACAATTCAGATATCAAAGAGTCACAGTCAGGAATACATAGGATCTGGCAGCTTCTTTAATAAAGGATCAGAGGTACAAAAGACCTGTTCCAATAAAGGCCTGGAATATGATATTCTGAAAGGCAAAGGACCTGGGGTTACAACCAAGAATTAACTACCAAGCAAGACTTAGCATCATCTTTCAGGGGAGGTGATGGAGCTTCAATGAAATAAGAGACTTGCAATCATTTCTACTGAGAAAAAAAAGCAGAACTAAATGGAAATTTTAATCTATGAAGGCAGGACTCAATAGAAGCATAAAAAGGTAAACAACAAAATATATGTGTGTGTGTATGTATGTATGTGTATATATATATATATATATATATATATGTATATATATATAATTTAAGGGTTAAATTATTTATATTTCTAGTTGGGAAAATGATATCTGTGATTCTTGAGAACTGTATCTGTGACTGGGACAGACAGAGGAGGGCATCACATGGACTGAAGATGTGGTTCTAATGTAATGCCATCAAAGAAAAAGACATTAAGGGGTGAGAAAAGGTCTGTACTTGAAAAAGAGGAAAGGGTAGGCATAATAGGATTATTAGTTCACATGAATAAGTACAAAAGACCTATTGCAATCCAGGGGGGAAAGCAAGGAGAATAAGCATTGTCTGAAGCTTGAATCTCATTAGTTTTAGTTCTAAAAGGGAATAACTTAATCATTCTGTTGGCTATGGAAATTTATCTAACTCCTTAAAGAATAGGAAGAGAAGGAGGAAAAAAAAGGGAGGGGCAGAATAGAAGGAAAGGCAGAAACACTAAGGGAAAAGGGAGGGGAAGGAAGGAAGGGATGATAGAATATAAAATAGTGGATGGAGTGAGTTAAAAAAAAAAACACTACTAAGAGAAGGGGGAGGGATGATAGGAGATAAGGTAGTGGGTGGGGTGGATAAAAAGAAAACACCACTAAGGGCAGAGTGGAAAGAGAGAAGAAATATATATATATATATATATAGGAGAGAAAATAGAATGGAGGGAAATACAGAACTGGTAATCCTAATTGTGAATGTGAATGGGATGAACTCTCCCATAAAATGGAAGCAAATAGCAGAGTGGATTAAAAAACAGGAAGCTACAATATGTTGTTTACAAGAAACACATCTGACAAAGAGAAACACATACATAGTAAAGGTAAAAGGCTAGGACAGAATTTATTATGCTTCAACTGAAGTAAAAAAAAAGCAGGGGTAGCAATTCTGATCTCAGATAAAGAAAAAGTAAAAATAGATCTTATTAAAAGACATAAGGAAGGAAAGTGCATCTTGATAAGGAATACCATAAACAATAAAGTGATAAGGACACTAAATGTGTATGCACCAGTGGTAGAGCAGCCAAATTCTTAAAGAATATTTTAAGCCAATTACAGGAAGAAATAGACATCGAAACTATATTAGTGAGGAAACTCAACCTTTCCCTTTCAGAATCAGAAAAATCTAATCACAAAATAAACAAGAAAGAAACTAGGGAGATTAATAGAATTCTAGAAAATTTAGATATGATAGACTCCTGTACAAAATTGAAAAAGATAGAAAGAAATACACCTTTTTCTTGGCAGTACATGGAATCTTTATGAAAACTGAACATGTATTAAGGCATAAAACCTCACAATCAAATGCAGAAAAGCAGAAATAGCAAATGCTTCTTTTTCAGATCACAATGCAAGAAAAATTATATTCAATAAAGAGATATATTAATAAATTGGAAATTAAATAACCTAACTCTAAAAAATGAGTGGGTCAAACAAAAATTACAGAAACAATGCAAAATTTCATTCAACAGAATAGCAATAATGAGACAGCATACCAAAACCAATGGGATGGAGCAAAATTAATTCTTAGGGGAAATTTTATATATCTAAATAGCTACATGAATAAAATAGAGAAAGAGAAGATCAATGAATTAGGTGTGCAACTAAAAAAGCTAGGAAAAAGAACAAACTAATAACCCCCCAATTAAATACCAATTAGAAATTCTGAAACTCAACGCAAAGTTGATAATAAAGTTGAAACTAACTATTAGTTATTGAACTAATAAAACTAAGAGCTAGTTTTATGAAAAAAAATAGATAAACTTGTGGTTAATTTCATCAGACAAAAAAGAAAGAAAATAATTAATCACAACCATCGAAAATGAAAAGGTCAAACTTACCACCAATAAAAAGGAAATTAAAGCAATAATTAGTAGCTATTTTGCCCAATTATATGGCAGCAAGTCTAAATTGGCAATCTTATTGAAATCGATAAATATGTACAAAAACATAAATTGCTTAGATTAACAAAAAAGGAAATGAGCCTAAAATAGGCCCATTTTAGAAAAAGAAATTGAACAAGCCATTAATGAACCCCCTAAGAAAAAATCTCCATGGTCAGGTATATTCACAAGTGAATTCTATCAAACATTTAAAGAACAATTAACTTTGATTCTACATAAACTATTTGAAAAAATAAGTAAAGAAGAATTACTGCTAAATTCCTTCTATGACACAAATATGATACTGATACCTAAACCAGGGAGAGCAAAAAGAAAGAAAATTACAGACTGATCTTCCTAATGAATATTGATGCAAAAATTTTAAATAAAATATTAGCAAAGAGATTACAGCAACTTATCAGCAGGATAATACACTATGAGCAAGGAGAATTTTTACCAAGAATGCAAGGCTGGTTCAATATCAGGAAAACTATTACTGTAATCAACTACATCAATTAGAAAACCAATAAAAATGACATGATAATATCAATATTTGCAGAAAAAGCTTTTGATAAAATACAGCACCCATTCTTATTGAAAACGCTGGAGAATATAAGAATAAAGGGAACTTTCCTTAAAATAATAAGCAGTATCTATCTAAAAACCAACAGCAAGATTTATTTGTAATGGAGAGAAGCTGGACACATTCTAGTAAGATCATGGGTGAAACAAGGATGCCCATTATCACCACTATTATTCAGCACTGTACTAGAAATGTTGGCTTTAACAATGAGAAAAGAAAAAGAAATTAAAGGAATTGTAATAGGCAACGAGAAATTAAGAAAATGTACTCTTTGCAGATGATATGATAATATGCCTAGAGAATCTTAGAAAATCATCCAAAAACCTACTGGAAATAATTAACAGCTTTAATAAAGTTGCAGGAAATAAAATAAACACACAAATTATCAGTATATATATACATATATTACTGACAAAGCCCATCAACAAGAGATAGAGAAATTTCATTTAAAATTACTGTAGACAAAATAAAATATTTGGGGTCTACCTGCCAAGACAAACCCAAGAGCTATATGAACATAGTTACAAACACTTTTCACACCAATTAAGTGAAATCTAAACAATTGAAAAAAATATTAATTGCTCATGGGTAGGCCAAGCTAAATAATAAAATTGACAATTCTGCCTAAATTGATCTACTTGTTCAGTGTTATACCAATTAAACTGTCAAAAATTATTTTATAGTACTGGAAAAAAATAATAACAGAATTCACCTTGAAGAACAAAAGATCAAGAATATCAAGGGAATTGGTGAAAAAAATACAAAGGATGGTAGCTTAGCAGTACCAAACCTAAAGCTATATTGGAAAGCTATAGTCATCAAGATTATTTGGTATGGGCTAAGAAATAGAGTAGCAGATCAGTGAAATAGATTAGAGACATGAAACACAATAATCAAGACCTGTAATAATTTACTATTTGATAAATATACAAAATACAGGTTCTGGAATCAGAACTCACTATTTGGCAAAAATTGCTGGGAAAACTGGAAAATATATCAGAAACTCAGCATAGATCTACATCTCACATGCTATTCCAAAATAAGGTCAAAATGGATACATGATTTAGGCATAAAGGATACCATAAACAAATTAGGAGAGCAAAGGGTAATTTACCTATGAGATCTTTGGAGAAGAGAGGAATTTATAATGAAAGAAGAACTAAAGAACATTATGAAAATCAAAATAGACAACTTTGATTACATTAAAAAGGTTTTGTACAAACAAAACCAACAGAAACAAGATTAAAAGTGAAGTACAAAGTTGGGGGGGGGAAATTTTACAGCCAGTGTTTCTGATAAAAGGTCTCATTTCTGAAATATATATTATGTCAAATTTATAAGAATACAAGTCATTCCCCAATTGATAAATGGTCAAAGGATTCGAACAGATAATTTTCAGATGATGAAATTAAAGCCATCTATAACTACATAGAAAAATGCTCTAAATCACTATTGATTAGAGAAATACAAATTAAAACAACTCTGAGATACTACCTCACACCTCTCAAATTGGCTAAGATGACAGGAAAACATAATGATAAATGTTTGAAGGGATGTGGGAAAATTGGGACACTAATGCATTGTTGGTGGAGTTGTGAAATGATCCAACCATTCTGGAGAGCCATTTGGAACTATACCCAAAGAGCTATAAAACTCTGCATATCCTTTGAACTAGCCATTACTGAATCTATATCCCAAGAAAATCTTGAAGGGAAAAGGATCCACATGTGCAAAAACATTTGTAGCAACTCTTTTTGTGGTAGCATAGAATTGGAAAATGAGTAGATGCCCAACAATTAGGGAATGACTGAACAGGTGGTAGCATATGAAGATAATGGAATATTATTGTTCTATAAAAAATGATGAACTAGCTGGTTTATAGAAAAGCCTGAAAGGATTTATATGAACTGATACTGAGCAAAACAAGGAGAGCCAAGGAAAACGTACATAATAATAGCAAGAATGCACGATGATCAACTCTGATCAGTGTTAATGAAAGAGTTGGTTCTTCTCAGTGGTTCAGTGTGATCCAAAGCAGTCCCTATAGACTTTGGGCAGAAAATGCGATCTGCATCCAGAAAAAGAACTAAGGAGACTGAATTTAAATCAACATATGCAATATTCATCTCTTTTTTCTGTTTTTTTATCACTCTCATGGTTTTTCACTTTTGTTCTGATTTTTTCTCTCCAAACATGATTCATAAAATAATGAGAAATAAAAAAAAATACTAGGATAAAAAGAGAAGTCAAAGAAAAATCACAATAGTCCACCATCATAAAAGTCCAAGAGGGGAAAAAGGGAATCAGCAGTTTCAAATGATACAGAGGTCAAGGAGGAAGAAGACTAAAGGTTCTTGATTATTCTGTAAAGGAGAGTATTAATAACTGGGAATGAGATGTAGTTGGGGGAAGAGTTTCAATAGAAGAATAGAAACAAAAATCAGATTGCAATGGGTAGTGTTATGAGTAGAGAGTGAAGAAGCAAAAACAAAATCAAAACAATAAAACTATAATTGTCTGATGATGAGAGGTCTGATATTTTAAGGCAGGCAGATTACTGAAATCATATGACATATAAAGTCACTTAGCCTCTCTGAAAATTAACAAAACCATCCTATAGAAACAGCCTAATATTGAAAGTCTTCTGAGAATCCATCTAATATAATGATTCTATGAATCTTGAATTTTTAAAGTAGAGGATCTTATTCTGAGATCTAAGAAATTGCCTTAAAATATTTTGGTAACCCTATTTCATTATAATTAGTTTCCTTTGTCATACTATGTATTTATTGTTTAAATTTTAAAATATATTTCTGAGAATTCAGTAGACTGCCAGAGAAGTCCAGAGAATAAAACAAGTGAAAAATCCCTCCCTACACTAGAGATTTTCTAAGAAATTATTCTAAGCATATCTAGATGTTTAGAGTCATGTCAAGTGCAAATCCAGAAGATGATTGCCAAATTTTATTTTTTTTTCTTTCTAATTTCATAGTCTAAAGACTATGGGGCATGCACAACTTCCTAGCAAAGTCTTTCTGCTTAAAGTTTATGATTTTTCTCTAAAGATTCAAGACATAATCTGTTGGTGTTCTATTTAATGTTTTCATTCTACTAGTGGTGAGAGTCATCACTATGGAACAAATGATCTGTTCATTTTTCCATCTGTCTTTTGCCATCCTCTAATAAATAAAACATTTCTCAAGGCAAAGTTCTCAGATTGCTGACATGGAAGGAAAAAATCACAGTTTTTGTTTTGTGTGCATGTACATGTGTGTGTGTGTGTGGTCCATTTGAACAGTGAAAATGAAAATATCTGTGGCTAACTTTGTTTTAAATAATCTTTTCAAGATTTATTACTATAAAAATATTAATAATATTAGGGGTCACTCATGACTTATTACTACTAGCTATTGCTGAAATTTGCCTTTCTCCACCCCTGATGACCATCCATTCTCCTCAGCTCACTGGTCAAGATTGGAGCAGAGGGTAGAGGGAGGGTTGGATATTCTTTGCTTCTTCTTGCCATTTTCAGGTATTCCTTTTCCCTCCTTTACTCAGTAACATGTCTTCCTTGGAGGTAGATTTTATTAATATTTACAATTTACTTAAAATTTTAGTAGTTATCTATAGATCCTTAGATCATTCTCCTGCCTTCTTTGATGAGTTTGGCAACATAACTAATAATTCTTTTCTACTCTCCAAGTCCTGTCTTAAATACTACATATTGACTTTCCCTCAAACATACTAATCCCTACTCCTGATTATCAAGAGGTCTCTGCATTATTTCCCCAAATTATCCTCCCAGATTTGGCCACAGCTGTCTAAACCAAAGCTTCCTAAACTGTGGGTTGCAACCCTATGTGGAGTCACATAACTGAATGTTAGGATCATGAAAACTTTGGCAATAATAAAAGCAAATATTCTACCAAGATTTAGTTCTTTATGAAAAATAAACAAGTACATCTATTAAATTAATATGTGAATTTGCTTTAATCTTTAATAAGTAGTAAAATAACATGTATACCAAAGAAAGAATTGTTTTGAAATAAATTTCTTTATGGCTTATTATTAGTAAATGTTTGATTTGTATATCATTTTATATACCTGTATACCCAGGATTACATAAAAATTTCTCAGACAAAAAAGGAGTTAAGAGTAGAAAAATCTGGCCTTTCTTTATGGTTTGTTATCAATAAATGTTTGATTTGTACACCTATTTTATATACATATACATGTATATTTTATATGTATAACTATTTTATTTTATTTTGCTTTTTGCTGAGGCAATTGAGGTTAAGTGACTTGCCCAGCTGGGGAATGTTAAGTGTCTGAGACCAGATTTGAACTCAGGTCTTCCTGACTTCAGGGCTGGTGCTCTATCCACTGTACCACCTAGCTGCCCCATTCCTTTCTTTTCTTTTCTTTTCTTTTTTTCCCCTTAGGCAATTAGGGTTAAGTGACTTGCCCAGGGTCACACAGCCAGGAAGTGCTAAGTGTCTGAGATCAGATTTGAACTCAGGTCCTCCTGACTTCAGGGCTAGTGCTCTATCCACTGCACCACCTAGCTGTCCTATTTTATATACCTATATACCCACTTCTACACCCATGTTTTTAATCTTTGATTCATTTTTGATTCTTCTTTCTCCCTCAGTCTTTATATTCAACCAAGTGTTGTCTTCTCTGTTGTAGCTACACTTTTCTGAATCTTACTCCTCTTCACTTGAAGTAATATTACCCCTCTTCAATGGCCTCATGACTTCGTCACTTCAAAACATCCTTTGTTCTCTAAGCTTTTTGGTCTTCCTCTTCTCCAATCAATGGTCCATATAGCTGCCATAAGGCAAGGCATAAAAATTTCTCAGGCAAAAAGAAGTTGAGAGTAGAAAAAGTTTAGAAAGACCTTTCTATTCTTTCTTTTATTCACTGTATAATTTACATAATATTCTATAGAGAGATCGACAGGATGGTGAAAGGATGTGTTCAACTAATTAATACACACTGAATAGGTAGTAGTTGGCATTTTTTAATGTGTTACTGCAGTAACATTTAAACATTTAAAACATAAAAACAAAAAACATAAAACATTTAAAAAAAAATTCCTTAACCTAAAGGAATGGCTCTGTAATGGTTGAATTTAAAGAGTCAGTAATGGTAGAATTTAGGTTAGAAATTCATCCTGGCATTTCTCCAATCACACAAGAGTATTTTCCTATTCTGCTTACTTATAAGCCTGTCCCTGGACACTTTTATTGTTCGATGGCAATGAAAACATATTGGGACTTCGGCAATAAAATGGTCCAGTAATCTCCCACATTCCTTATTTAGTAAGGTGAAATACACTTGAGGGAATAACTCTTTTAGAAATACTTGCATTCTCAAAAGCTTCTTGATTGAATTACCTTAGATAATTTTAACCTTCTCTCCATTCAACTTCAGTGTTAGAACATTCAGAACTAACACCTTCCCCCACTAACCCCCCCCAAAATATTAAAATGAACTGCTCTAGTGTCACCACCCACTAAAAATAACCTGAAGTTCAAGACTGGAACCCTAATTATGACCTTTACCTACAATGTTCATATGCCCTTTTCTGTTTGCTCTTCCATTTGCATCTTCCAAATATAAATTATTGCTTTCTTTAGAGCTAAGACAGTTTACCTGATACAGTGTTCTGTAGGCTGCCCAACTAGGAGATTTCCTATATCTCAACTGTCCTTTCTTGTCCATGTCCCACCCAGAACAAGAAGGATGATAATAGAGACCTCATATTGGTATCCATAATATGGTCTTGTATCACTTGTATCACATACTAATGGAAACTGAATTTATGAGGAAGTGAGATGCCAGTCATTGGTCTCTCAATTAACATTTATTAAGCATCTATTATTTGCAAGAGTGCTAAGATGCCACAGAAAATTTTTTTTATTTCACTTCAATGAACATTTATTACTTGCCCCACTATATGAGAGGCATTGTACTAGGAACTACGAATACATAGATATTAAAATGTTACTATACCTGCTCTCAGGAAACCTACATTCAATTAAGGCAAATAGATTGATTTTCAACCTCAGTTATTATTCACAAAACACTTTCCCCACTTCTGTCATCCATGTTTTTAATCTTGGATTCATTCTTGATTCTTCTTTCTTCTTTGGCCCTTATATTCAACCAGGTGTTATCTTCTCCATTCTAGATCCATTTTTTCTGAATCTTCCTTCTCTTCACTTACAGGAAAATCACCCCTCTTCAATAGCTTCATGACCTCTCACTTATGGCACTTCAAAAGCCTCTGTTGTTCTCTGAGCTTTGTATCTTACTCTTTACAATCAATGGTCCATATAGCTGCCAGAAGGCAAAGCAATAACTGTGCCAGATCTAAAACATTATTATAAAGTAGCAGTCATCAAAACCATTTTATATTAACAAAGAAAATAGAGTAGTCCATAAGTGGAAAAGGTTAGGTTAGGACAAAATAGTCAATAACCACAGCAATCTAGTGTTTGACAAACCCAAAGACCCCAGCTTTTGGAATAAGAACTCACTATTTGACAAAAACTGCTGAGAAAATTAGAAACTAGTATGGCAGAAACTAGGCATTGACCCATACCTAACACCATATACCAAGATAAGGTCAAAATGGGTTCATGACTTAGATATAAAGAGTCATATTATAAGCAAATTAGAAGAACATAGGATAGTTCACCTCTTAGATCTGTGGAGAAGGAAGAATTTGTGTCCATAAAAGAACTAGAATTCATTATTGAAGACCAAATGGATAATTTTGATTATATTAAATTAAAAAGGTTTTGTGCAAACAAAACTAATTCAGACAAGATTAGAAGGGAAACAATAAATTGCAAATTTAAGGGTTCTGATAAAGGCCTCATTTCTAAAATATATAGAAAATTGATTCAAAATTATAAGCATTCAAGCCATTCTTCAATTGATAAATGGTCAAAAGATATGAAGAGACAATTTTCAGATGAAATTAAAACCATTTCTATCATATGAAAAGGTGCTTTAAATCATTATTGATCAGACAATTAAGACAATTCTGAGGTACCACTACATACTTCTCAGATTGTCTAAAATGACAGGAAAAGATAATAATAAATGTTGGAGGGGATGTGGGAAAACATATGTTGTTGGTGGAATTGTGAACGGATCCATTCTGGAAAGCAATTTGGAATTATGCTCAAAAAGTTATCAAAATGTTCATACCCTTTGATCCAGCAGTGTTTCTACTGGGCTTATATCCCAAAGAGATCTTAAAAAAGGGAAAGGGACCCACATGTATAAAAATGTTTGTGACAGCCCTTTTTGTAGTGCAAGAAACTGGAAACTGAGTGAATACCCATCAGTTGGAAAATGGTTGAATAAGTAATGGTATATGAATATTGTAGAATATTATTTTTCAATAAAAAATAATCAGCAGGATGATTTTAGAGAAGCCTGCAGAGACTTACATGAACTGATGCTAAGTGAAATGAGCAGAACCAGGAGATCCATTATACGTGGCAACAAGATTATATGATGATCAATTTTAATGGACATACTCTTACCAACAATGAGATGATTGAAGGTAGTTCCAGTGATCTTGTTATAAAGAGAGCCATCTACATCCAGAGAGAGGACTACGGGAACTGAGTGTGGAACATAACATATCATTTTCACTCTTTCTGTTGTTGTTTGCTTGCATTTTGTTTTCTTTCTCATTTTTTCCCTTTTTGATATGACTTTTCTTGTGCAGCAAGATTATTGTATAAATATATATATATATATTAGATTTAACATGTATTTTAACATGTTTAACATATATTGGATTACTTGCCCTCTAGGGGAAGGGGTGGGGGAAAGGAGGGGAAAATTTAGAACACAAGGTTTTGTAAGGATCAATGTTGAAAAATTAGCCATGCATATCTTTCGAAAATAAAAAGTTTTAATTTAAAAAAAGGCAAGGCATGGCAAAAATATTATATATGAAATGCCTATTATTTGCTAGGTACTATAGAAAAGGATAGAAAGGTTAAAAAGAGACCTGCTACTCAAGGAATTTATCGTTTCTTGGGGGAGGAGGAGATGACAGAGGAGGTCCCAATAAGCAAATAACTGTACAAACCATCTATATGCAATGGAAATATATTGGAGATAATCTTAAAGAAGCTTAATCAATACCTTGGAGATAATCTCAAAGAAAGGCACTAACATTAGGGAGGAGTAGGAAAAGCTCCTCATAGAAAGTGGAATTTTATTTAAGCCTTGAAGGAAGCCCGAGAAACTAGAAGACAAAGACTAGAGCACCCTTTCCAAATACAGAGGACAGTTGCAAGTGAAAAGGTTTTAGAATCAGGGAATAGAGTATTTTACTTGAGGAATAGTAAAGGGAACTGGCTTATAAGATATGTGGAAGTAGTAATGTGTTAAGAAGATTGGCAATAAGAGGCCTGGTTATAAAGGGCTTTAAAGGAGAAGGATTTTATATTTTATACTAGAGGCAATAAAGAGTCAGGGGATTTTTTTTAAATAGGAAGTGACACAGTCAGATCTGGGATTTTTAGCAAGATCACTTTAGCTGAATGAGCTGAGTGAAGAATGCATTAGGATAAGGAGAGACTTGAGACAGAAAGAACAATAAGCAGATTATTGTAACAGTCTAGATGGGAAGTCATAAGAACCCACACCAGTGTCAGAGGAGGGAGTGTCAGATGAGAGAACCAAGAGTAGACAAGGGATTTTCTGAAGGTAACAATTGACAAGACTTAGCAACTAATTCGATAAGAAAGTGAGAGAGGGACTGGATAGCATTTAGGTTGCGAGTCTCAGTGACTGGGAAGATGGTGATACCCTCAACAATAGCAGGGAAGGATTCTAAGGGCAAATACTTTATTTTGCCATTTTTAGGCTTCAACAATCTAATTTCGACTTACCTCACTACTCATATTCATATTAATAATATTAATAATTGAATATAGTATTTAATAGGGCATCTAGGTGGTGCTCAGGAACTCAAGAAGACCTGAGCTCAAATGTGATCTCAGATATTTATTAGCTATGTGCCCCTAAGGCTAAACAAATCACTTAACTACATTTTCCTCTGTTCCCCCATCTATGAAGGAAATGGCAAATCACTCCAATATCTTAGCCAAGAAAACCCCAAGTAGGATCACAAATAATTGGACAGGACTGAAACAATACAACAAGAAGAAATAGCATTTGATGGTAATAATTAATAAAGTACTTTGAGGTTTGCAGAATGTTTTTAACCTACAATGTTTCATTTGAGCTTTTTGGCAACTGTCTATAATAAAACTGATACCCCCATTTTATAAATAGAAACAGATTCAGAGAGGTTATACCTTGCTCATGGTTTCTACTACTAAGTATCTCAAGTAGGATTTCAATTCAGGTCTTTCTGCCTTTAAGTCTATCCTTTAACCTCTATACCATGCTATCTCTCATTTCCTTTCATGCATTCTATTATCTAGTTTCTAAATGTACAATTCTCTAAACTCAGCATCCCCTCTTCTGCCCTGGTACCTTTGCATAGTCATTTCCACACTTGGACTGGCTTCCTTTCTCTGTCTCAGAATACCTTTGTCTCTTCACAATATTTAGAGTTTTCCCTCTTGATTACCTTGCACTTACTTCTCCATGTACAAGATATATTTCTCTCAGTCAAATATCACCTCCTGGAAGTCAGGGATTCTTTCATTTTTGTACAAATCTATGTACTATCCTCAACACCTGGCACAATGCACTTTACATTTGGCAAGAATTTATGAAGCATTTCCATCCTGCAGTTTCATCAGTGTGGTGATTCCTAGAGTAGAACTTATTTTCATTGATGCAGATCAGCAACTTAGAGTTTTAGAAACTTAGAGTTTTAGACAGTTGCCTTCAGCAGTTAAAGGTGAAATTGCCCATGTTTACAGCTAGTAATATTTCAACAATAGGCTTGAAACCTGTTCTCCCTGACTTTAAGGCAAGCACTTTCTCTTGCTAGAACATAGGGGAAATGCTCTAGTTTCTCTAGCCTCAGTTTTCTCATCTATAAAATTAAATGACTGGACTAAGTGATCCCTAAAAAAAATTTCGAGCTTTAAATATATGAGCCTATTATTCACTTTGCATGCTGCTTCTTGTCTTGCACATAGTAGACACAAGAATTAGTTGAGTTTAACCTTGAATCTGCAGTTGATTTTCTTTTAACCTTAGCAATTCATGCTGCCAAAACTATATGCCTGAGTGGGGCAAGGATTTAGTGAATTTCTTTAGTATTTTTATGAAATAATTTCCTTCAGTTACAAATTGGACCAAAAGGTATAATTCTTTGCATATAAAAGGTAGCTAGCTTTCATTAGCCATATGGTAAGGTATTCTACAAAACCTATTAAAAACCTATTACCAAATATAATACTATAATCATGTTTGGAGGAGGAAAGGAGGAGTTATAGGTTTAAATTAGTGTGGTTCATTTTTTAACAATATTGTTCATAGCCAGTTAAAATGACTATTCTCTTATAAAAGAATTTTTCCATCTGTGTTTCTAACTAGTCCTACGGTAGTGATTACTTTCAAATACATGGACTTATCTTTGTGATTAATATATTTAATTTTCTTGTATTGAGCATTACTTTGGATTGAGGTATTTGTCTCATAAATAAAGGAAAGCAATGTTTCCCAGTGCTGCTATTAAGTTCTAAGAGAGTAAAAGACAGACAGACAGATGGATAGAATATCAGAGAAAGAGAAAACCAGAGTTTTAAAAGTAACCACACCATAGGCAATATAATGGCTGTTGTGGTTGCAGAAAGTTAATAACATCTAGTGTGATCAGATTAAGTTTAGGAATGAATTTCCAATCCAAGCCAGTCTTTCTACCAATTAAATGTATATATAAGTAGAATATAAGCTTCTAGAGAGCATTCACTATTTTCATTTTCACTATGTATCCCCAGTACCTGGATACCTGGAACAAAACAGGTACTTAACTAATTGATACTATATTTTTTTTCTTTATACCTGTGTTTCCCTATCTTTTTTGACTAAAAGTGCAATAGCTATTTCAAGAACCTCTTACCTGTCCATTGCATTTTCTAGTTGTTTTCAATAATCATCAACTTTAAAATAGTAAATTTTAGTATATTTATTAAACATGAACTGTGAAAATTTGGACCAATATAAATAATTTTCAGAAGAAAAAAAATAATGAGCCTTATAGTTTCCAAGATCATGATAAGAATAAATAGAAAGTACTAAAATGTCATTGCTTAAAAAACATGAGCTCAGTCAATAGTTCTTTTAAATCTTTAGTCATACCATCTGTGAAGGTGAGTCTTTGAAAGATGGAAGAAGCAGACAAGGTGAAATGCCATTCTAACACTTTTTTGAGGATTTATTTGCAGACTCAAAGCATCCCAGCACAATGGGAGTGAGAGTATTGTTTAATATGGTATTTTATCTGAGATTGGTGAAGAGAAATTTGTAGGGAAATTCTTGTCCAAAACATCTTGTGCAAACACTTTTCCTCCTCATCTGAAGTACAGAGTTGATGTCCCACTGATAGAATCATCACTAATACAGCACTGTCTAGCAATCTTGCTTCCATTAGCTAGAACCATTCCTTCATGGTATCATAGATTTAAAGTTGAAAGGCTCCTTTGACCTCATGTAGTCTGAGCCCTTCATGTTATAGGCAAGAAAACTGAGGCCAGAAAGTATCTTTCTAACTTGCCACAGACAAGACCAGAGTCTGAATCTGAAGCCAAATTAAAAGCCTCTGATTTCAAATCTAGAACACTTCCCAATGCACCAAACTGGTTCCCTTATAATAGCTATCATCTATATATCTAATTGTTGTTGTTGCTTTTGTTAATCATCTCAGTGGCAGTTCTAAGTTCTCCCAGAATTAAACAAAAATTCATATTTATGTAATGTTTTAAGGTTTTTAAAGTGATTTATATGTATTATCTCCTTCAAGTCTCACTATTACCTTATCCCACTTTTCCAGAGGAAACAGACTCAGAAAATGAATTATCCACATTCATACAGCTAAAGAGTATCAGAGGCAGAATGTGAATCCAGGTTTTCTTGACTAGCACACTGTTTACTATTATATTCCCTCCCTCTTTCTGTGAAAAAAAATTCTCTGAAAAGATTCTCTATGCTCTAAGTAAATTGCATAAAAAGTATGTAGCAGTTCTTTTTGTAGCGTAAAGAAATTGGAAACTGAGTGGATGCCCATCAGTTAGAGAATGGCTGAATAAATTAAGGTATACGAATGTCATGGAATAGTATTATTCTATAAGAAATGATCAGTAGGACTATTTCAGAAAGGCCTGGAGAAATTTACATAAACTGATGCTAAGTGAAGTGAGTAGAACCAGGAGAACATTGTACACAGCAACAGCAAGATATGATCATCAATTCTGATGGACGTGACTCTTTTCAACAATGAGATGATCCAGGCCAGTTCCAATGATCTTGTAATGAAGCAATCTGCACCCAGAGAAAAGACTGTGGGGACTGAGTGTGGATCACAGAATAGTATTTTCATCTCTTTTATGGTTGTTTGCTTACATTTGGTTTTCTTTCTCATTTTTCTTCCTTTTTATCTGATTTTTCTTATGCAGCATGATAATTGTGGAAGTATATATAGAAAAATTACACATGTTTAACATATTGTATTACTTGCCATCTAGGGTAGGGGATGGGAGGAAGAGAAGGGAAAAAAATTGGAACACAAGGTTTTACAAAGATGAATATTGAAAATCATCTATGTGTATGCTTTTAATTTTTTTTAAATTATAAAAAATAAATTGCACAGAGCTTCTCTTTGTAAATTTGCATTGTTCTTCACACACACACACACACACACACACACACACACACAAGTAATCCAATGTGGTACAAGAGTAATGTCTTATTTCTTGGATTTGATCCACAGAAGGATTGTTCGTTCTGGAAGTAATTAACCTCCTGGATGAAAATGTCCCTTTCTGTGATGAAAGATTATATGAGTTGTTACCCTAACATAACATGTCTCTACATTGCACAAAATAACTCCTGTATCTGATAACTGTACCCAGTTATTTTGGTCACTATTCACAGATAAAGCAGATAGATAATTCATAAAAGTGTACTATTTAGTAGTCTAGTGTGACCAGTTTATCTAGAGAATGGTCAGGAATATATTTCTCTTTGCATAGCAGAGATTGAAAATGCACATTTCTTTGGCTCTCCCCCCCAAAAAACACACATCTGTGGCCCCCAATTGATTGTACATAGTGTGTTAAATGGTAGGGCTTTTTAAATGATTGTTGTTGTTCCTGGGCCATAAGAATACTGGTTATTTTCAGTGAGATATTGTCATTGAAATAAGCAAAAATATATGTATGGCAATATTGATTTCTTTTCTCTCTGATATGATTGTATCCTTAGAGGGGGAAAGGGGTTAGGATGATGAAGTGTTGGGATTAAAAATTCTTAATGTAAGAATTAAGTGAGATAGTGCTGACATCAATAGACCTTCCTATTTAATCACTTAAGTGAAAGCTACTTTCTCATGCTCAACTGGAGTCACCCAAAGGAACAGGAAAGAGGAAAATGCAACAGGAGAAGGATTCTGGGGCAACAACTTCTACCCCCAAAAAATGGAGAAACACCTGATATTTCTACACATGATTTTCCATCCCTGTCTTTGTGCCTTTATACAAGCTATCCCCTAAGCCTGAAGTGGAATCCTTCTAAATCAGTTTTCTTGATGTTATTAGATGATAATTTCCCCTAAAAATTATTTTGTATCTTTTTTGAATATATTTATATACCTATCCTTTTTCTCCCCACATAATTCCTTGATTGTGGAGATTGATTTATTCTTGTTTTTTTTATCTCCAGTGCATACTGGAACACACTGGAACATAATAGGCACTTAAGAAATTTCTGTTTATTGATTGACAAATTATGCCCACCTGTCGTTCTTTCATGCTCAGACCATAAATAACACCTCCATAGCAAGATAGGGAGGAGCTCTACCCCAGAGGTATTACTAGGGATCTTGAGGAATAAGTCTTCAGACCATAGCAGGAAGAGGGAGTCCATAGTGTTCATGAGATAAGATAATTCGGGGGACATGATGCTTTTTTTAGAATTCCAGAGCCCATAAGTCCTTTTATTCTTCATTGCAGCTCATTGATATAATCAGGTTAATTTTAAGTATTTTATAGAAAGAGAAAGTATGCCACACCGGATTCAATTAGATCTATTTTTCCAAAGTAATAGGTAAGCTGTAAGTTTCTAATCTATAGTCTTTCAAGCAAAGAAGATCCAGCTATGAGGAGTTTCAGAGAGGGATCAGAAGGAAAGAGATACTGACCAGAAAGAAGGACTTTTTGGATACTGAAGGACAAGCCTCTCCAAGCTGAAAATTGTTTATTTGGCTTTTTTAATGGACTACCACACATCTGTGACAGAAACAATATAAAAGGAAGAGAATTCAATAGAATAGAAAACAAAATAATCATTCTATAAGAAAATTAAAATATATTTTAAAGAATACCAGTTCTTACTGGTACATTTATACTCAGGTGAGTCTTCTGAAGACAGCAGTTCTTACTAAAAAGCTAAAACTTTGATATTCCAAATAAGGTTATACATTTCCCTCATGTGTTGAAACTGTATTACCAGAAGGGCTGCCTGTGTTAATGAGATCATGGCTATATAAGTAGGATAGAATCATATTTTCAAATAAATATTCTAGAGGAAAAGCTAGAATACTTAAAAATAATACTAATATATTTCATTTAATTGAAATGTATTTTATCAACAAGTTGAACGTAGCAAAAAGTCATTTTTCTTTTCTTATCTTTTGATATAGAAAGCAAGGCTTGCAAGAATCCGGGCAGCCAAGAGTGGAAGTGCCAATGCTTACATGCAGAGCAAACGAAATGGATTACTGAGTAACCAGCTCCAGGTAATACATTGACAACAAGTCCCTTCCTATTTGAAAAAAAAAGTCCACAGTTATATTAACAATGTTTTAAACACCTTACCCTACCAGTTGCTTTGTTGTCATTTACTTTTTTCCTTTTCTCAAGTCTGCGATTTCTTTATTATGAAGAACTCTTCATGGTGAGGAAACTTCCTCTACTGGTACACAAAAGCAACTGCTCAACAATTTATAGTCTTGGAGAGTTCCCTGGGACACTGTTAAGTGACTTATCCAGGATCACATAATCTAAAAGTGTCAACTAGATTACAGGACTTCCTAATTCCCACATCATCTCTCTATTCATTAAGCTATGATTTTGCTTCTTCTAAATTTCATATTTTATATTGACTAATAAAGAATAATGAAACAATAAAAATGTCATACTTCCTCTATCCCAGATGATGGTGAGTAATCATCAATGCTGTAAATTTAGAATCAGTGATATTGCTAGGGAACATATTTTCTTCTCACACACTGACCCCCAACCATGCTTGTGCAATATTCTTGCAGTCTGTAAAAGACATCTAAGTAAGGTGAGGCCCCAGGACTTTGAATAATGTCAACACCTTCCATGTTTTGATGTCCTGCATAAAACAAATTTCTTCAATAGTATAATAATGAAGCTCGGGACCAATTAGCAAGAATAATTAGTCAACATAGCACTCTACCAGATGGCAAGTTGACAGTTATGTCCCAAACAACTTCCACTCTACCCAATTTCTGCTATCCCTCCCCCTTCAGAGAGACTACCCAGCAAGATTTGAGGGTCCGTTTATTCAGGTGTGTTTCATGCCTCTTATCCACCCATGAAAATTGCTGTAGTTTCCAGTTAACTTGAAGAATTTCATAAAATTCTCCCAAAAAATCTCAATTATTGAACTCTTTTATATGTGTTTTAATTCATATCACAATTCTTAGTCTGGGATCCATGAGTTTAATTTTTAAAAATATTTTGGAAACTATATTTTATTATAATTGGTTGCCTTTATATTCTTGTGTATTTTATTTCATAACTTTAAAGACATTATTCCAGGAAGGGGTACATAGGCTTCACTCCACTGCCCAAGACAAACAAACAAGTTAAAAGTTCTTTTCCTACATGGACAGCTATGATTTCAGTCATCTTAATAATAAGGATGCTTTGAGATCTGCAGTTTTGTGTATGATTCTCTTTTCTGTTTTACTAAATATTTGAAAATGCTTGTTTTGTGAAATTCAGAATAAAATTTAAAAACAAAGTAACTTTTATATCATTAAAAGGGGCTTCAGAATATGTCTATAAAGTACTCAATTAAATTTGAAACCAAGATGATGGCAGACTGACCCAGAGTTATAACAACAGTTAAAGCTTCCCCAAAAAATGGTTTAAATGGCCAAATTAAGGAAACACACTAGTCGGTTTGACTGTTGATTATATAACTCAAGAGCTATTTTTCTGTCTGTTGAGTTTTGCTGACAAACACTGCAATTATGGCTCATTGTAGCCCGGATCTTGCAGAAGCATGTGGCTAGCATCCCCATTGTTTGCAAATAATATAGACAGTAACACTGTATTCTCTGTGTTAACAGTCCTCTGGAGAAGATGAACAGGCCTTTGTTAGCAAATCTGGCTCTTGCTTTGAAACCCAGCACCACCACCTGCTTCACTGTCTGGAAAAAACTACGGTAAGGAGATAGCATCAATGCCTTCCCCTGGATTACTATAACAGTCTCATTTGCTTTTGCAGAACCTTGTTGTTTCTCATCATTCTTTTTCATAGAGTGACTCATCAACCTTGTATAAAACCCAATACTGAATTGCATTGTATGACTGTTGAAAGTTCGAGCTAGAAATATTTTCAGATAGGTATTTGGGAAATGTTTATGCACATTGTATTATGGCATTGAATGGGAAACCAAACAGCTAATAAGGAGCTTCATACAAATACAAAGTCATTCTCCTTTTACAAAAGTCCATAAGCCATGTAATATATAATAATAAAAGATTTCTTTGTCTCTAAATATCCTCAACTGGAAATGCTGACAAACAGAAAACGATGGTCAAACACTTTCCTGAAACTTAGCATAACAACATAACAAAATCAATCAAAATTAAAAGTAAATAATAATGATTGTGTGTGTGTGTGTGTGTGTGTGTGTGATGCTTTCAGGTACAATAAGGACTTTACACACCTCACACCAAACCCAACAAGAACAATAGAGTCATCTCTAATCCTGGGGTTGGTTAGATTCTGAACTATGTTGATTTTTGCAAAGTTAAAGTTACCTTTGTAAAACACATAATTCATTCAGAAAGAACAGTAGAATATCTTTAAGCATATATAGTTGAGGAGCTAAGTAGGCTAGTTTTTTTTTTTAAGAAGACATTCTGTTTTAGAAATCAGACAAAGGTAATGTGGTTGCTAAGGAAACAATTGAATGTAAACTATATTTTTTTCACTATGCCCAGCTTAAAGCATTGATAAGGAAAAGGATGAGAACAAAAACTTCTATTCATAAACAGAAAACAAACACAGGTTTAAAAAATAACTGTCAGAAAAATTGATGATTGGGGAGAAGACTTACAAAAGGACTTAACACGTAAGCATGATTACTTTTGAAGATGGCATACAATTATATAATTTTTGCTTTGCCCTGATTTTCCTGTGAAATAAAAGAATAGACAAGGAAATCAAAGAGAATGATGGGATCCTTTCAGTTGACTAGAAACATGTTAGCTAGGGATGATGATTTAAGATTTTCCTCAAAGTCTATAAGTCTAGGATGAAAAAGATATTCTAGAATCATACATAGGAAGGTGATTCCCTCACACTCAGTGAGGCATATGTGAAGTGAACAACAGATTCACATCTACTCAATCTTTCTACAAAGTACAAGATACTAGTGGAATGGAGGCATAATTGGAGACATTTAAATTGTGTTTTACCTTCCCATGTACCTCCACTCTCTAGTATTTATAGATGAAATCATAAAATGTATATGTGTTTATGATGTAACTGCTTTGCATGGTTGATATCATTATCCCCATTTCACAAATGGGGACTTAAGTTCAATAAGAGTTTTAAGACCGTATTAACTAGTTAAACTTAATCTCATGTCCTCTAGACTTTAAAACCAGCACTCTATTCACTATGATATTTTGCCTCTCCATTGATGTGTGATTTCATGTTAAAGCTTTAAAAAATGTATATAATGTGGTGTGTAAAATTAACAAATTAACATAATCTCTTTTTGTCCAATCATTTTTATAAGTACTAGAGTTTAACTTGCTTTATAAGTGATCCATCTTGTCTCATGTGTTTCTCCTGGGGCATTTCAATGTACACAAGATAACACAATGATTGTCACATTTCAGTTAGGTTTAGACCTCATGTGAAATTAGACATTTATTCATTAAACAAATATAAGATGCTTCCCATGCACAAGATCCTAGGATCATAGATGGAGAGTTTGAGGAAATTTGGGGGGCAGTTCCATTCCCTTACCATAATATAACAGATAAGGAAAAGGTAGTCCAATAAAGTTAATTGATTCCTCCAAAATCACATAGACAGTAACAGAATTGGAACTGAGCTCAGATCTTCGAGTTCAATACAATTTCCAGTGTACCATGCTAAAGTAAGGCAATAGAAATTTTATTATTATTGAATATATTCTGTCTGTACTCTATCCAACTAGTGCTCTTGATAAAATAAGGAGTAAGATTTCCAAAATAAGAGGGAAAAAATATTTATCTTAATTTAGTAAATGATTGAGACTCTAAATTATTGTTTCAATTAGCAATAAATCTAATGTAAAAGTATTTTGATTCAGATATAGATATGAACATTTATGGAAATAAGTACTAAAAATGAGTACAGATTTCTGAACAAGCCAATGAAGCATTGTTCTCCCAGTTAAAAATTCTTATTCATTCAAATGTGGAAGAAAAAAGAAAGCATATACATTTTCCCTTTAGTTTTTCTAAATGAAAACAATACATCATTTAGTATTTTTGCTTTCATGGCATTTGCTTGAAATTAAAACATTCAACTTCTGTCAAATTTAATATTATCATCCTATGAATGTTTGTGTTATTTAATGGCTCTCTATTTCTGATATGTCAGATGATTTTGTGTAAGAAAATTTATTCTATTCTGTCCTATTACCATGTTTTGATACATATGCCCTCTGAATTGCATTTTTCTACGTTTAATGCATTTACTTAATATAAGTAACTTTTCTTATACATATTATATTCTGAAAACAAAGAGTTTAGATAATTCAAATGTAATTTAATCAAATAAGAAGTGTTACAAAAAGTACATAGTTGAAAGGTTCCTCTTAAAGCGTAAGTGTCAAATGTGTGGTTCATGGTCTATACTCTCAAATGTGGCCCAAACTGGATTAAAATGCAATTGAGAAATATTTAACAAAATAAATACAAATACAAGAAAACATAGATAATTTAATATATATTTATGTAAATCAATACATGCCCACAGGGATCCTTATGTACACATTCATGGATTTTATTTTATTTTAATTCCATTCTGCAGTTTTCTCACAGGAGAAAAGACTCAGACTTGGCCTTTTCACCATAATTAGGCATTGTGCAAAGCCTTGATGCATGAAAGCAAAAACAAGTTCTGAATATATTTTGTAACATATCTATCCTTTTTTTTTTCATCTATGTTTTCAACCCACATTCTTAATGGTGTTGGACAGAATCACGAGTTTGTGGATGAACAGGTTTATGAAGAGAGCTGCATGGAAGTTTCAACAGTCAACCGTCCTTCAAGTCACAGCCCTTCTCTGTCATCACAACAAGGTGTCACCAGCACTTGCTGCACAAGACGACACAAAAAAACTTTCCGGATCCCAAATGCCAATGTATCAGGGAGCCGCCAAGGCAGTGTACAAGAACTGAGTACTATCCAAATCAGGTGTGTGGAGAGAACACCTTTATCTAACAGGTACTTGGAATGTTAAATTTGATCTGAGTTGATGACATAAATCATCCTCACTGTCATGGCAAGTATATGAGCTTGCATGTGAATTTATGCATATACACATGCCTGCAACAATTTCACACACACTGCCAGAGATGTACAATTGAGACAAAGCAGTCAGTGTAATAGGCAGAAGGAGGTCAGATGGACATGTACATGTAAACATATCCATTAAAGGAGAATCCTACTTAATACAATCCTACTTAAAAGTAGGAAAGTGGAAAAGGGAAGGGAAAGAGACAGGGGCATTCTACCTTTAGAAGAACTCTTCCTTCTCCTGTATGAGCATAAATGTAAGTATCTCTGCACTCAGGAAAGGAAACCCTTAGATTCATTTTTTTTAAATTTAAGAAAATAGTAACACCTTTCAGTGCCTTTGAAGTGGGTGCTATGGAGAAATTGAAGCTCTTCTACTTGCCCCAAAGTATTTAAAATGCAACTGAAAAGACAGAATTAATAAAAATGAAAAAATTTTTAAAAAACTTATGAGGAACTTAAAGAAAACTAAGAGGACAACTATACAAAGCCATGGACTCAAAAGTGAGATGTTGATCAAAAAACAGTTTTTGAAAACAAGAAAAACATTATCGGGGGAAATTTTTAAAAGTTAATTCAATTGGGCAGCTAGGTGGTACAGTGAATAGAGCACCAGCTCTGAAGTCAGGAGGACCTGAGTTCAAATCTGGTCTCAGATTAACATTTCTTAGCTGTGTGACCCTGCGCAAGTCACTTAACCCCAATTGCCTCAGCAAAAAAAAGAAAGAAAAAAGAAAAAAAAAGTTGATTCAAACAAAATGTATTCCAAGTTTCCTTTTATTTTTTTCTGTTTCATATGTATAGGGATGGAGGGTGTGTGTGTGTGTGTGTGTGTGTGTGTGTGTGTGTGTGTGTGTATGCATAACAGCATATGAAGAGACTAAGCAAATAGCTCAGTCTATGGCTTTTTGAACATAGCAGAAGGCTTTGGAAACACTGTTCAAGCTTCTAAGAGCTTAAAAGGGTTCTGTCTCTGAAGTCTGTCTTGTTTATATACAGTAACATCTAGAGTGGGAAAGAGTAATGTGCATTAGACAATAATTCCATTCCCAAAACATAAACACCAGCTGCAGCTCTTGGCATGTGGTTTTAAATCATTGCCTAGGTAATCTAAAGAGGATTTTAAAAAAAATAATAATAGTAAGAATTCCTAATGAACTTTTTAAATACCATTGACTTCAAGGGTGTTAATTCGGTAAAAGTAAAATGAACACACTAATAGTGTAGTTCTGCTACTAATAGTGTTAGTTCTACTAAGAATGATGCCTCAGAAATTTTGAATTATCTAACCAAAGTCAACTAGTTTTTAAAGCCTCTATTGAATGTCTTCAGTTAATACTGACTGTGTTTGCAGGTCACACTATCTACTTTGTTATACTTTTCTTTTAAAGCATACCCAAAATGATCACAAGTATTCTTAGGTTTAAAAATTTGATTCATGGCAACTTAGACATCTTCACCTCAGTTCTGTGGTAAAGGCATATAAGAAAAATGTGGGCAACTTAACTTGTTTTATTAATCTATTCTTTCCCCATCAGCCGATCCAGTTTAAATGCCAAAATGGAAGAGTGTGTTAAACTAAACTGTGAGCAACCTTACGTGACTACAGCAATAATAAGCATACCGACACCTCCAGTTACGACCCCTGAAGGAGATGACAGGCCAGAATCTCCAGAGTACTCAGGAGGAAACATTGTCAGAGTATCTGCTTTGTAAAACAATTGGAATAAGGACAGAGGGCAGTTGAGTCCTGACTGTGAAAGGGCTCTAAAGAAGATGGAAGAAACATCCAGTCTTTTACAAATTAAACAGCAAAATGGAAGACCGGTTGGTAGCAAAACCAAACATTGTTTCCAAACTTAAGGATGTGCATAAAAGGCCACCAAATGGCATTTCTGGGCATAAAGTTGACCTATTATACAGCGGAATAATCTGTGATCCTTTGACTTTACAAATGAGCACAATGAAATGCCTCCCATTGATGCTTCTTAAGATAAGAACTCTTTTTTTAAAAAATAAAATGAAATTTAAAAAATAACTTTGGACACTCTGTTCCACCTGAATGAAAAACACATGGAAAACATTTTGATAACATGTTTTTTCCTGTAAAAACAAACGTGAACATTGGCAAGTGAAGTATGTTATGTTTTAAAAGAAAACCTCATATGACAGGTTTGTACTGACTGAAAGGAATACCATCATAATGCATGCTGAAATTCTTTGGAGCAGTGATCTCAGTTTACTTATGTTGTCTTCAGATTAGGCATGATAAACTTTAACTGTAGAAAGGGGCATTTCTGGGCACTTACAACAAACTGATTGTTCCCATTCCATGGTAAGCTCTACAAATAAACTCCACTTAGCAGGGCAGTCTTTCTGGCTGAGATGCTCATCTGTGAGCCTGTAGTGTCCAGCTAGCTCAGTATTGATTACCATTTTACCTTGCTTCCTAGATACTGTTACAACTGCAATAATCCATTGTACACCTGTTGTATCAGGAATCAGGACTTTCTGTTTGTTTTAATTTCCAGACCCCTTTAACAGTTAGTGCCACAGTGAGAGAAAAAACTCTTTGATGTAGCCCAAGTTTTTTGGTAAGTTTTAAATCCACACTGTTGTACAATAGATGTTTTTGTTTTTGTTTTTCTTCCGAGACTAGCCTTCTTGTCCACTGTAGTCCTGTGACACGGTGAATTGTCAGTTCATGTATTTCTAGCTCACCTCTCTAATGACATTTTAAAGGTTTCTCATTAGAAGCTGGGTTAACCTTTTTTGTAGTACCAATGGCTTTCCTACTTTTATATCAACTGACAAGGTCTCTTACTAGTGAAATATGATAATCAACCCCTCTGCCCTTATCAAAAAAGTAGTGAAGGGGGGCAAAGGAGTTATTTGACAAATGAGTACTTATCTTTAAGCCTCTTTGCTATTAACAACTAGCCCGGATATTGAATTTATCATGAGGTGTTTTGTGCAAACAGTCCCAATAGGCTGGGACAAATGCCATAGCACCAAGTAGTCTTACAGTCGTACCTAAACATTTTTCTACTTATTTTGCTTTGGGTCTGATTAGATTACATTTTCTCAAAGATATTTTGAGAGTAACTAACATGATGCTAAATATGAAGCTCAAGCTAGGAAGCTTTCTATACCAATACGTAAAGAAAGATTGTTTTCTCTTCTAGTTCAGGAAAGCAACACAAATCTTTTCTAGAAAGAGATTCCTGTAAACAGCAGTTTCCTCCCATAATGGAGGACAAGGTGTTTGGTGATGCAGACTTGATCTCTGTGTACATTAAGTGGAAACATGTTTATATTTTAAAGACTATTGTATCACCAGACGTGTCTGCATATACCAGTGTGAACAGTTTTACATCAATCAAAAAGCTCTGTCCATTCCAAGATTCTACTACAAGGGTACAGTTTGACTTCTATATGTGCAGGGGGGAAAGATTATTGTTCCCTTTAAAAATTTTTTCTTAATGTTTGTCATAATAAGAGAAAATGTCATCCCCTGTATACCAAACAATTTGTGACCTTTTTTGAAAAAATTTACTTGCTTTACATTTTATAGTTGCCCCAAGACACAATTGTTCACACAGTAGGCATTAGATAAATGCTTATAGAATGAAAAAGAATAAGAAAAATCAAATTTTACTTGGGAAGAAATGACTCCTAATATTTCTTGAACAAATTACTAATTTGCTAGCAGCTTGAAAATTAATCATTCCTAGAGCCTGCTTCTTATCACTTTGTGCTTTGAAGTCCATTGTACAATGAAACTTCTTTGATAACAGATAATGAAATTTTTGTTGTTATTAAATACAAACTATGGAAAATGCAATGCAAGAATACTTAGGGTTTTAACTGCTTAATTACCAATTTTATTTTTAATATCCTAAATGTTCGAGAAAATGTGGCAAAAATTCTCCAATTGGTAGTTTGACCCCCTCATCCCACTCATAACTTATGCAAAACTCTTTCATTTCTTCTGAAATTAAAAAAAGAAAACTTTTTTGGTGTTTTAGGTGATTTTTCAAATACTGTGTTGGTAGTGAATGACTGTTGATGACTGTGTAAAGTGCATCTGTACTGTAAATGAAATGTAATTATTTCTGTGTACCATATGAAGCAACCAAGGTTGTTGTTTTTGACAATTTTGTTTGAAATTCATATATCTTATTTTGGAGGATAGCATAATAACTGCGTTGTGCTGAAAAAGAAATAGACATTTGAGGAATAATAAAATAAAACATCTGCATGCTTGAACAGGACTAATGGGTTTTGCAATAACTTACTTTCTCTTCCTAGACTGTTTTCTTCATTTCCAAATTCCATGAACAACAGGTTTAACTTCTATAGAACATTGTATTTGTGCCAGGTCCCCGAGGAACATCTCAAAAGTCATACTAGAGAAATGGATGAAGCCCTGTCTTTGGAACCAGTAAAACTCAAGTTATCATCCCACCTTTTCACATAAAGTTACTCAACTTTACTCACAGGTCCATGGGCAACTCTCTACAATCTTAATTTTCTGAAAAGTTACGGATATATTTGTCAGGAGTTTCCAGAAAGTATGCTCACAAGTTCCAATCAGAAAGAAAATCTGTAAAGTTAGTAGTAATGGACCTTATTATTCCAATCATGTGGCATACAGATAGCCTGGGCCACCCATTAAAATAGCAAATTGCTATCAGGAATTTGAACTTGAGTAAAATTTTGTCTGGTTTAGTGGTGGTGGTGGTGGTGGTGGCGATGGTGATGATAATAATGCTCATGGTGGTTAATATATTTTACCACAGCTAGTGTATGTCAGAAAAAAAGATCTTTGAATACAGATTTTCTTTATTTACTCTAAAGCCAGTTCTCTTTTTTTCATATCACACTATTACTTGCAAAACTATGAATATTGGTATGTAATCTCTATATTACATAGATCTTGCCCAACTGTAACTTCTATTCCCAAGTTAATTTTGCAAATATTTGAAAAACTACATATAAGCAGAGAACAAGGCGAATATCCACACCATAGCATCATTGATTTTCAATAATATTATACTCAGATGCATAATTATAATTAAATTATAAGGGATGCAGAGAATCACTTTTTTAGCTTTCCACCACATCACATGCCTCAAATTACTGAAAAATTCTGGATTTATGTCCCTTAATATTAAAATTTGGGGATAAGAAAATAAAAAAGCCAATAAACAAGTTCCAAGATTCATGTCTGATCACAGAAAGAAAAATTAGGGAAATAGAAAAGAATGGGAAATTTTAAAAATGTCACTTTAGAAAAAAATTGGTCTGAGGAGGAAAATGTATATTTTTGCCTCAGTTAGAGAGGTGTATCCTATCAAATATCTATATTTTGTAGTTGTACAGAAATATTTCAGTAAAAGAAACTTCTATAATAAGATAAAATAAAGTTATATCTAGGCAGGAATCTATCATACTTATAAAAAAGCTACCTATTGAAGGTTTTAATAACAAGAAAATGTAGGTATGGATAATAATATCACTTTCTTAAAATATTATCTCATAGTAAATTCAGTTTCCTCATGATATTCATTCTCCTCACTTTCTTTCCAATGCTGTCTATTCCCAAGAAAACCTTGCCAGTATTTTTGTAAACAGCAAATGAACTGAAAGATTTTCCTAGAAGTGCAACCCAAAAAGAGGGCAGATGCTAAAAGGAGAGAAGAAAGATAATAAATCCTTTTTTTTTCCCAGCACAGAAATAGAACCTGAAAAGAATTAATCAACCTGTTTGTCATTTATTCATCCAATAAATATTTTAAAATATATATTGTGTGCTACATTATGCTAAAAACTGGGGAAAATACATAGTTTAGATAAAATGTGATCCCTGCCTCCAGGAAGCCTATAATCTATCATCAGATAGGTATAATACATGCAGAAATAAAAATATAAAATATAATATGACAAGTTAGTTAGAGAAGTATGAAACAAAGGTCTGTTAAAGTTCAGGAGAAAGAAGGAATCCAGTGAAGATTCATGAAGGAAGTAACATTTACATTGGATTTTAAAGAAAAAATGATGTCAATATAGTTCACAAGAAAACATTAGTTTTTAAATGAATCTCATATACACAAATGCATGTACATGCACATATGCACACACACACACATGAAATCCATAGTTGGAAGAATGCTCTATAGAATCCTCTATGTTTCTTTTTTCTGTTTCCTTTTGGATCATTTTAAAATAATAATAATCATATTTTCCCATTTGCATTTAAAAATAATTTTAACATTTTTTTATTTAAGTTCCAAATTGTACATTCTCTCTCTTCTTCCCTCCCCCCTCTCTTCTCCCTGAGACAGTAAGTAATTTGATATAGGTTATATACGTACAGTTGTGCAAAACATATTTCCATATTAGTCATGTTACAAAATAAAATACAGACCAAAAATTACAAAATCATAATAAAAAAGTGGAAAATGGCATGATTTATCTGCTTTCAGTCTTCATCATTTTTTTCCCCTCGAAGTGGATAGCGTTTGTCATCATGAGTCCTTTGGAATTGTCTTGGGTCACTGTATTACTGTCATTGTGTACAATGTTCTCCTGGTTATGTTCACTTCACTTTGCATCAGTGCATGTAAGTCTTTCCAGATTTTTCTGAAAGCTTCCTATTTGTCCTTTCTTATAGTACAATAATATTCCATCACAATCATATGATCCAACTTGTTTAGCCATTCCCCAATTGAGAGACACCCCCTCGATTTTTACCCTTTTTGCCACCACAAAAAGATCTGATCTAAATATTTTTGTATGTATAGGGATCATTTTCCCTTTTAAAAAAATTTCTTTGTAAGTCACAGAGTTTTATAGTCCTTTGGGCATGGTTCCAAATTGCTCTCCAGAATGGTTGAATCAATTCATAACTCTAACAAAAGTATTTTGTTTTGTTTGTATAAAATCTTTTTAATTTAATATAATCAAAATTATTCATTTTATATCTCATAATACTCTCTTTCTCTTGTTTGGTCCTAAATTCTTCCCTTATCCATAAATTTGATGGCCAATGATTCCATGCTTTCCTAAATATTCCCACATCCCCTCCACATTTGTCATTTTCCTTTTCTGTCATATTAGCCAATCTAATGGGGGTAAAGTACTACTACAGAGTTGTTTTAATTTGCATTTCTTTAATCTATAGTGACTTGGAGCATTTTTTTAATGACTATTAATGGATTTGATTTCTTCGTCTGAAAAAAATATCCTTTGACCACTTATCAATTGGGGAATGACTTGTATTCTTATAAATTTTACTTAGTTCTCTAAATATTTGAAAATAAGTCATTTGCCAAGGACACTTGATATAAAAATTGTTTCCCAAATGCAGCTTTCCTTTTAATCTTGGTTGCTTCATTTTGTTTGTATAAAATCTTTTTAATTTAATATAATTTAAATTATTCATTTTACATCTCATAATGCTCTTTTTCCTTTGTTTAGTCCTAAATTCTTCCCTTATCCATAAATTTGATGGCCAATGATTCCATACTTTCCTAATTTGTCCATGGTGTCACCCTTTATGTCTACATCATAAACCCATTCTGACTTTATGTTGGTATATAGTGTGAGATATTGGTCTATACTTGTTTTTTTTTAATTTTTTAATGTTTTCTTTTTTCAGTTACATGTAAAACATTTTTATGGGTTTTTTTTTTTAAAACTTTGAGTTCCACATTCCTTCTCTTCCTCCCTTCCTACTCCAGTGCACTGAGAAAAAACATTTGAAATTATGTAAAACATTTCTATAAAAAGTCATGCTGCAAAAGAAAACAAAGATTCCCCCCCCCAAAAAAAAAATTACAGGAAAAATATAGTTTAAAAGGTATGCTTTGGGACAACTAGGTGGCGCAGTGGATAGAGCATCAGCCCTGAAGTCAGGAGGACCTGGATTCAAATGTGCCTTTACACACTTAACACGTCCTAGCTGTGTGATCCTGGGCAAGTCACTTAACCCCAATTGCCTTAGGGGGAAAAAAGTATGTTTCAATCTATATTAAAACAGAATTGGTTCTTTCTCTGCATATGGATAGTATTTTCATCATAAACCTTCAGGGGAGTCTTAAATCATTGTATTCCTGAGAATAGCAAAATCATTCACAATTGATTATGCCATAACATGCTATTATTTTCTACACAGTACAATTCACTTTGCATGAGCTCATGGAGGACTTTCCACGTTTTTCTGAGAGCATCCTGCTCATCATTTCTTATAGAACAAAATTATTCCATCAGAATCACATACCACAATTTATTCAACCATTCCCGGATTGATGGGCATCCCTTCAATTTCCAATTCTTTGCCCTGGGGAAAGAATTATTTAAAATATTTTTGTACATATAGGTCATTTTCCTTTTTAAAAATCTCTTTTGGGATACATGTCTAATAGTGGTATTGTTAGGTCAAAGAGTATGCATAATTTTATAGATCTTGTGGCATAGATCATATATTCTGATCATTTATCAATTGGGAAATGTCTCATGTTTTTATAAATTTCACTCAGTTTTCTATACACTTGAGAAATGAAGCCTTATTAGAGAAATTTGCTTCAAAATTATTTTTACAATTATTATTGCTAACTGTATTTCCTCCCCTTTATTCTCTTTTTCTTTTCACCCTGTCCCTCCTCAAAAGTTATACTTAGTTTCTGTCAAACTGTTTTACACTTTTTCCAGCCTTGGTTCACTTTTCTGCCATTATTGACATATCTATTGGGCAATTTGGTGGCACAGTGAATTGAATGCTGAGGTTAGAGTCAGGAAGATTTTTCTTCCTGAGTTCAAAAACAGCCTCAGATACTTTAATGAGTTCTGTGACCTTGGGCACATGACTTAACACTGTCTTCCTCAGTATCTTCAGGGATAAAATGAGTTGTAGAAGGAAATGGCAAACCATTCCACTATTTCTTTCAAGAAAGTCTCAAACAGGGTCATAGAATTGAATACAACTGAAAAAAAAAGTGGACTGAGCAACAAGAAGAAATCTTTTTAGGCAACAAACTTTTATTGAACAGAACTTATTTATTTCTTTATTTCTTCAACTCAGACACAGGGCATGAAATTTTCCCTAGCAATTAACCTTTAAGATCTGGGCGTATCTATTAGTCCAACCTAATCAGAGATCTATGGGCCTTGAGAAAATAGGTTCTTGATGTTAAGTGGATGATGCCTGAGTGTTTCCAAAGAAAGGCTGCTATTCTTCCCTGGAGCATATATTAAAATGTTTGTTTTGTTATTCATTCACAGGTGCAAGAGTAGTTATTGCCTTGTGCTGAGTACTTCATAAGAGTTGATCATTATTATTTTGTCGGCACAATATAATCAACAAATGAAAAGTTGAAATTGTATCCACTTCAATAATGGACCTTTGACATTGTCAATTACCTTAATATTCTCTTCTCTGTCCTGACAGTTCCCTCTCATAGTTCTCCTCCTACCTCTCTGACCATTCTTCAGTCTCCTTTGCTGAATCTTTAGTTTACCATGAATGTTTCACAAGGTTCTCTCTTGGGTCATCTTGTCTTCTTCCTCTAATCTATTTCATTCTATGATCTCATCAATTCCCAAGGATTCAGTTATCATCACTGTATTAATGATTCTCAAATCTATTGATCCAGTCTTAACTTCTCTACTTAACTTCAGTCTCTAACTAGTTATTGAACATCTGGAACTATATGTTCCATTGAAAACAACCTCAACTCATCTAAAACTGATCTTTCCTTCCAAAACCTCTACTCTTCCTAATTCACCTATTACTTTTAAGGGCAACATCCTCTTCCTAGTTACTTAGGTTCACATCCTAAGTGTGATCTTCAACTCATTCTTACCCTCTCCCCCTCCCTTTTTTCCCACTAAATTGACAAATCCCCTCTTTTCTTTAAGATTGACACCACCTTGATGTAGACCCTTGTCTCCTCAAACCTGGACTAGTAAAATAGCCTGATGGTTAGATAGCCTTGTTGTTGTTGTTACTGTTGTTTGTTCATTGTTTTTGAAGAGGACCATAATATCAGGGAGGTGATGTTATGACCTGCAAGTGAATTGGATTTAAGTGAAGGAGGACTGGGAAAGGTCACCTGCCTCACTTTTATTTCCAGAGATAACTTGGTCCAGTGGTAAGATACAGATCAGCATGACTAGAAATGACTCTGGATGCATTGGGAGACCTTGGTCATTTTAAGTTAATTTCAACAATTCTCAGATTCACTGAGGCCACATCCATTCATTGCTTAAGGCTAGGAAACAATTAAGGGGGGGGGAATCCTCTTTCACCTAGTCAAAAAATAATAATAATAATCTAAATAAATAAATCTGGGAGGGGAAGATTCTCAAACTTCCTAGCCAAAACAGAAATGATTGCCAGTTACATTCACTCTGAATCAATTAGTATCCAATTAGTCCTGACCACTTGTTTGGACTGCCTACCACTACTTCAATTCACTTATCTATTAAAATTATTATTCCTTATAACCTCCAAGATCACAAATAAGATATTCTATTAGTATTCAATATCATTAATAACCTGCCCTCCCCAGTCTTTTACCTTAAACCCCACCACAACTAATCAATCCAATGGCACTGGTCTCCTTGCTGTTGCTCTTACAAAGTATTCCATATCCTGACTCTAGGCAGTTTCACTGCCTATTTCTTATAACCAAGAGTTCTCCTCCTTATATCTGCCCCTGGCTTCCTTCAAGTTCCAGCTAAAATCTCAACTTCCTATAGGAGGCCTTTCCCAATCACTCTTAATTCTAGTGCCTTCCTTTTGTTAACTATTTCCAATCTATCCTGTATTTAGCTTGTTTGTACAATTATCTGCATATTATCTCTCCCATTAGATTGTGAGCTCCTCAAGAGCAAGAATTGTCTTGTACCTTTCTTTATATACACAAAGTAGGTCTTTAATAAAAGTTTATTGACTGACTAATACATACAATATTTATATAGTTTATCCACTTGGATTTTCCTACAAGGACTACTAGAATTGCTAAGTTCTTTTGGATGTCCATGAGGAGAGGTTCGATAGTATATAATTTATAGGCAGCATCTGGAGGACTTCACCATCAGGAATCCTTCACTGATTTGCAGTCTGCATAGAACATCTTCCACAACACTGGTAAGTATAAATCTTATTTGGGCTTGCTTGATAATGCAAAATGATAATGCAAAATCATTAAACAAAGTTATCTCATTCATTGCATCTATCAAGGAATCTTGCATGATCTTAACTCATATAAAAGGTAGTTTGTTAGAAAAGAGATTAGTCCATGTTTGGCATATATTCGATTATTTGCCAGTTAGGGATATATTGGATTACTTGCCATTTAGGGGACTTGGAGGGGAGGCAATGGGGAAATTAAAACACAAGGTTTTTCAAGAGTTAGTGTTGAAAATCATCCTTGCATATGTTTTGAAGATAAAACTTCAATAAAAAAAGAAAATATTAAAAAATAAAATAAAATTTAAAAATAAAAATTTATTCTTAAAAAAAAGAAACAAGATTACTATCTTTTCTATAGATGTGCTACAATTTTGCTTTACTAAATGGACAAAATGAAATCTTCAAATAATTGTGGAACCATGAAGATGTGATATCCTCTCAAAAATCTACCGAGTCTTCATTTCATCAAAAATGATAGAGTTGTTATGCAGTCCAGGTAGATTAATAGCCATCCATGTCTTTTTATCCTTTGCAAAATTTATGCATATTTTCTCACAGATCCTCCACAGGAGGTATATTCAATATGTGAGTGGTCTTCTAGATTTATCTTCATTACACAGACCACAATGAAGCACATAAACTGATCAAAAATTTTTCTGTGTTCTTGTTACAAGGAAGAATTCTGCAAAAGAAGGATACTTAATGTATATATAATTGAAAAAGTAGCTACACTGTTCTATAGTGTTCTGGGTTTTGATGCAAATAGGAGTATCTAGAGGACCTTATCATTATTAAAGAATATTTCTGCTTGGATTATCCATTGGCATCCTCCATAATAATGATACTTCTCAAAAAGGACCATGACATGAGGAAGGTGATATGTCTTGCAAGTGAACTGAATCTAAGTGAGAGAGAGCTGTGCAAAGCCACCACCCTCACTATTCACTCCTTCAGTCATCTGGGTCCAGTGTCAAGATATAGATGATGACAACAGGAGATGGTCCTAGATGAAGTGGGATACCTTTGATGTGTGTGTGTGTGTGTGTGTGTGTGTATGTTATTATTAAAACAAAGACCCAAGTCTCCTGACTCTTCATTCAGCCATCTTTACATTAGACTATGTTGTCTTGAGCAGAAACTGATTTCCTAAATAAAATGCTTAAGATTGAGATTGTGAAATCATGTACACAAATGACTTGAAAGGAAGAAAAGGGAAGATTATTTAGAGAACAATTTATAGATGCAAAAGGAACTCACATCTGAATTAGATTTCAAAAAAGACATGGCATCTGGAATCAAGAACAGGCAACATGATGATAGCAGTATAGTTTTGTAGGTCATCAAGAATAATAGAGATCAGGGGGCGGAGCCAAGATGGCGAACTGCAGACAGCATTCTCTGTGAACTCCTGAGACCTTCCCTCAGACCCAGACAAAGTGAGCCTCCGAACTGGTTTTGGAGTGAGGGCTCCACCAAACACGTGGACTACAACGCACTTCTATCAAAAATCTACTTTGAAAGAACTCCAGACAAGGTTAGCCTCAGGGGAAATCGGCCTCTGGTCTAGATCAGACGCCAGCCAGGGCAGAAGTCAGGGCTGCGATAGAGGGGTGGATTTTAGGAACCCAGGAAGCCCCTGGGAGATGCCTGGGCCACTTTGCTCTGCTTGCAGGCAGGTGCTTTGGCAGATCTGCCTTTGGTAAAGGGTGGATCCAGAGCAGCTGAAAACGTGGTCCTAGTGCGAATCTAGCCCAACCAGCCACAGACCAGATGTCAACTCGGCAAACTGCCCCAGGGCAAATACAAACTGTTGCAGTATTCTCTGCTGGTGACCGATACCCCAACTTTAAATCATGAGCAAGAAACAGAATAGAGCTCTCACCATAGACAGGTTTTACGGAGAAAAAATAGAACAGTCGCCAGATCCTGACATTATGAAAACAATCCCAGATAAAGCCACAAAGGCGGACTTAAGTTGGTCTCCCTTCCAGAAGGCTTACCTGGAAGATTGCATTAAGAATCTCAAAAGAGAGCTAGAAGAAGAATGGGGAAATAAATTGAGATCAGTGCAACAGAAATATCAAAAACTGGAAAAAAGGACTGGTGAATTGGAAAAAGAAAACAATTCACTGAAAAACAAAATTGATGAATTGGAAAAAGAAAAAAATTCACTGAAAAATAAAATTGGTGAATTGGAAAAAGACAACAATTCACTGAAAAATAAAACTGGCAAAATGGAAAAAGAATGCATTGAATCCAGAAATTCAATTGGCCAGCTACAAAAGGAGCTAAAAAAGATAACTGAAGGAAATAATACTCTAAAAATTAAAATTGAACAAATAGAAGTAAATGACTCAATAAGACTTCAAGAATCAGTTAAACAAAAACAAAAAAATGAAAAAATAGAAGAAAATATGAAATATCTCCTAGGAAAAACAACTGACTTGGAAAACAGATCCAGGAGAGAAAATCTAAGGATTATCAGACTCCCTGAAAGCCACGATTTAAAAAAGAAGCTGAATGCTCTCTTCCAGGAAATCATGAAAGAGAATTGCCCTGATGTTTTAGAATCAGAAAGCAAAATTGGCATTGAAAGAATTCACCGATCACCTCCAGAAAGAGACCCCAAAATTAAGACCCCAAGGAATATCATGGCCAAATTTCAGGACTATCACACCAAGGAAAAGATATTACAAGCAGCTAGAAAGCAACCGTTCAAATACCGAGGAACTGTAATTAGAATTACACAGGATCTGTCAGCTTCCGCTTTAAAGGATCGAAGGGCCTGGAACCAGATATTCCGAAAGGCCAAAGAACTTGGATTACAGCCAAGAATAAGTTATCCAACTAGAATGAGCATCATCTTCCAAGGAAGAAGATGGTCATTCAATGATACAGGAAAATTTCACCTATTTCTAATGAAAAGACCAGATCTGAACAAAAAATTTGACCTCCAAATAGAGAACTCAAGAGAAGCATAAAAAGGTAAAAAGGAAAACTCTTGAGAACTATATTTCTACTATAGGTATCCTTAAAGAATGGCGGTATAATTTGATATTTCTTTGATTATAATGGAAAAGAAATTAGAGGTGGAAGGGATACCATACTGAAAAAGAAAAAGGGGGAGGGGGAAAAGGAGGCAAAATAAAGTAAAAATAAAGGAGGTAAAATAAGGCAACATCTCATAAAGAGACATAGAAGATCTAATATAATTGAGGGAAAGAAGGGAGGGTGATGAATATTGTGTAAACCTTACTCTCATTAAATTGGACTCTAAGAGAGTATATCAGACACATTTGGCTTCAAAGAAAGGCCTGACCCTCCTTGTGGGAAGGTGGGAGGGAGAGGAGAAAAGGAAAGGGATAAACTAATAGAAGGATTAGGGGAAAGGTATGAAGGGGAGGGAGGGACTCTAAAGGGGGGAGGATTATTAGTGGGAGGTGGTCATCAAGAGCAAAGTACTGGGGAGGGGGGAAGGGAGAGAGGGGAAAGGGAAGAGAAAATCATAACTCTGGTAAATAAGATGGCAGGGAATACAGATATAGTTATTTTAACTGTGAATGTGAATGGGATGAACTCTCGCATAAAACGGAAGCGGGTAGCGGACTGGATTAAAAGCCAAAATCCTACAATATGTTGTTTACAAGAAACACATCTAAAACATAGAGATACATACAGAGTGAAGGTAAAGGGCTGGAGCAGAATCTTCTAAGCTTCAGGTGAACAAAGAAAGGCAGGGGTAGCAATCCTTATCTCAGATCAAGTAAAAACAAAAATAGATCTAATTAAAAGAGATAAGGAAGGAAACTATATTTTACTAAAGGGTACCATAGACAATGAAGTGGTATCAATACTAAACATATATGCACCAAGTGGTATAGCATCCAAATTCCTCGAGGAGAAACTAACAGAGATGCAAAGAGAAATAGACAGTAATACTATACTAGTGGGGGATCTCAACCTTGCTCTCTCAGAATTAGATAAATCAAATCACAAAATAAATAAGAAAGAAGTTAGAGAGGTTAACAAAAGGCTAGAAAAGTTCGGTATGATAGCACTCTGGAAGAAATTGAATGGTGATAGAAGGGAGTATACTTTTTTCTCAGGGGTTCATGGAACTTATAAAAAATTGATCATGTGTGAGGGCATAAAAACCTCAAAATCAAATGCAGAAAAGCAGAAATAGTAAATGTATCCTTTTCACATCATGATGCAATAAAACTCACATGTAATATAAGGTCAGGAGAAAATACACCAAAAGTTATTTGGAAATTAAATGATCTAATCCTGAAGAACGAAGGGGTGAAAGAGCAAATTATAAACACAATCAATAATTTCATCCAGCAGAACGACAATAATGAGACAACATACCAAAATTTGTGGGATACGGCTAATGCGGTTATAAGGGGTAATTTTATATCTCTAGATGCTTACTTGCATAAAACAGAGAAAGAGAAGATCAATGAACTGGGCTTACAATTAAAAAAGCTAGGAAAAGACCAAATTAAAAACCCTCAATTAAATACCAAATTAGAAATTCTGAAAATTAAAGGGGAGATCAATAAAATTGAAAATAAGAAAACTATTGAATTAATAAATAAAACTAAGAGTTGGTTTTATGAAAAAAAAACAAAATAGATAAGCCTTTAGTTAATTTGATTAGAAAAAGGAAAGAGGAAAATCAAATTATTAGTCTCAGCAATGATAAGGGAGACCTTTCCTCCAATGAAGAGGAAATAGGAGTAATAATTAGGAGTTTCTTTGCCCAACTTTATGCCAATAAATTTGATAATGTAAATGAAATGAAGGAATATCTACAAAAATATAGATTGTCAAGGTTAACGGAAGAGTAAATAAATTATTTAAATAGCCCTATTTTGGAAAAAGAAATAGAACAAGCTATTAATCAACTTCCTAAGAAAAAATCTCCAGGGCCAGATGGATTTACATGTGAATTTTACCAAACATTCAAAGAACAATTAATCCCAATACTATATAAACTATTTGAAAAAATAGGGAAAGAAGGTGTACTACCAAATTCCTTCTATGACACAGATATGGTGCTGATAGCTAAACCAGGTAGGGAGAAAACTGAGAAAGAAAATTGTAGACCCATTTCCCTAATGAATATTGATGCAAAAATTTTAAATAAGATTTTAGCAACAAGATTACAGAAAGTCATCCCCAGGATAATACACCATGACCAAGTAGGATTTATACCAGGAATGCAGGGCTGGTTCAATATTAGGAAAATTATTAGCATAATCAATTATATTAATAACCAGATTAATAAAAACCATATGATTATCTCAATAGATGCAGAAAAAGCCTTTGATAATATCCAACACCCATTCTTGTTAAAAACACTGGAGAGTATAGGAATAAATGGGCTTTTCCTTAAAATGATTAGTAGTATCTACTTAAAACCTTCAGCAAACATCATATGTAATGGAGTCAAGCTAGAACCATTCCCAATAAGATCAGGAGTGAAACAAGGCTGCCCACTGTCACCATTATTATTTAATATTGTCTTAGAAATGTTAGCTTTGGCAGTAAGAGAAGAAAAGGAGATTAAAGGAATTAGAGTAGGTAATGAGGAAACCAAATTATCACTCTTTGCAGATGACATGATGATATACGTAGAGAATCCTAAAGACTCAACTAAAAAACTACTAGAAACAATTCACAACTTAAGCAATGTTGCAGGATACAAAATAAATCCACATAAATCATAAGCATTTTTATATATTACCAATAAAGTTCAGCAGCAAGAGATACAAAAAGAAATTCCATTCAAAATAACTGTTGATAGTATAAAATATTTGGGAATTTATCTGCCAAGGGATAGTCAGGAACTATATGAACTAAACTACAAAACACTTTCCACACAAATAAAGTAAGATCTAAACAATTGGAAAAGCTTAAAATGCTCATAGGTAGGCCGAGCGAATATAATAAAAATGACAATACTACCCAAACTAATTTACTTATTTAGTGCCATACCAATCAAACTCCCAAGAAATTATCTTACAGATCTAGAAAAAATAGTAGCAAAGTTCATTTGGAAAAACAAAAGGTCAAGAATTTCAAGGGGATTAATGAAAAAAAAAGGCTGACGATGGTGGACTTGCTGTACCAGATCTAAAACTATATTACAAAGTAGCGGTCATCAAAACCATTTGCTACTGGCTAAGAAATAGAATAGTCGATCAGTGGAATAGGATAGAATCACAAGACAAACTAGGCAATAACTATAGCAATTTAGTCTTTGATAAACCCAAAGACCCCAGCTTTTGGGATAAGTACTCACTATTTGACAAAAAACTGCTGGGAAAACTGGAAACTAGTGTGGACGAAATTAGGGCTTGACCCACATCTAACACCACATACCAAGATAAGATCTAAATGGGTTCATGATCTGTATATAAAGAGTGATACTATAAGTAAATTAGAGGAACGTAATATAGTTCACCTCTCAGACCTTTGGAGATGGAATAAATTTATGTCCAAAGAAGAACTGGAACTCTTAATTGAAAACCAGATAGATAACTTTGACTATATTAAGGTACAAAGTTTTTGTACAAACAAAATCAATGCAGACAAGATTAGGAGGGAAGTAATAAATTGGGAAATCATCTTTACATTCAAGGGTTCTGATAAAGGTCTCATCTCAAAAATATATAGAGAATTGTCTCATATTTATAAAAATTCAAGCCATTCTCCAATCAATAAATGGTCAAAGGATATGAACAATTTTCAGAGGATGAAATTAAAACTATTTATAGTCATATGAAAAGGTGCTCCAAATCACTATTGATCAGAGAAATGCAAATTAAGACAATCCTGAGGTACCACTACACACCTGTCAGATTGGCTAAAATGACAGGCAAAGTTAATGATGAATGTTGGAGGAGATGTGGGAGGGCTGGGACACTGATGCATTGTTGGTGGAGCTGTGAACGGATACAGCCATTCTGGAGAGCAATTTGGAGCTATGCCCAAAAAGTTATCAAACTGTGCATACCCTTTGACCCAGCAGCATTTCTATTGGGCATATATCCCAAAGAAATCATAAAGGAAGGAAAGGGCCCCACATGTGCAAGAATGTTTGTGGCAGCCCTTTTTGTAGTGGCTAAAAACTGGAAATTGAATAGATGCCCTTCAATTGGAGAATGGCTGAATAAATTATGGTATATGAATATTATGGAATATTATTGTTCTGTAAGAAATGACCAGCAAGACGATTTCAGAGAGGCTTGGAGAGACTTACATGAACTGATGCTGAGTGAAATGAGCAGAACCAGGAGATCATTATACACAGCAACAACAATACTATATGACAATCAATTCTGATGGACATGGCTCTCTTCAACAATGAAATGTTTCAAACCACCTCCAATTGTTCACTGAAGAAAGCCATATACACCCAGAGAGAGGGATGTGAAATGTGGACCACAGCATAACATTCTGATACTCCTTGATTGATGTTTGCTTACATTGTGTTTCCTTTATCTGATATATCTTTTGTGTAGATAAGATTTTTCTGGCACAACAATGATAAGTTTGGAAATATGTATACATATATTCGATTTGTCAATATTTTAACATAATTAACATGTAGTGGATATCCTGCCATCTAGGGGAGGGGTGGGGAGTTGGGGGGAAAAATTTGTAACAGAAAGCTATGTAAGGGTTAATGTTGAAGAATTACCCACACATATGTTATGCAAATAAAATAAAAAATAAAAAAATCTATAGGAAATTAACAACAACAACAAAAAAGAATAATAAAGATCAGAATGAGCTAGATTTGACAAAAAAACACAAAAGAAAAAAGAATTTATTAAAGTTAAATGTAATATAAAAAACATCAAAAAATGGATAGAAACTGTTGCTTGGGATGAATGGAATTTTTAATTTATTCACTCCTTTTGGGTAGTAAACTGAAGGTCTTTGTCAAAATATCCATTATATGGAAGGTTCACATGATTATGTCATTATCAGTTATTATGCTTTGGCCTTAATTCATCGGTTTAGTTTTCATAAAGAACACTGGCAAAAAGTAAAATGAATGTGTAAGTTTTAATAGAGAAGACAGCAAGCTTAAGAAGTGTCATGCTTCAATGGGATCTGAAGAGAAGGGCAATCAAAAAGAATATAAGGGCAGTCACAATTTTGATTGAGTCATCAGAAGTCTGTACAAGTCATCAGAATTGATTGAACTCACCACTACAGGCTATTCTTATAGATCAAAGTTCTTACTCTCCATGATCACCCAATTGAAAATATAAATTATTCCCTGGAAATAAATATTTTACAATTATCAAACATTTATATTTTAACATGAATTTTCTCAATAAACCAAGTTTTTTTTTATAGGAAAGCAAGGTGGAAAATGGAATATTATCTATATAAACTTGAAGTGTCAGGAGAGATGGAAGGATTTAGTTAAGTCCAAAGCATAAATACATAAACTAGAATTTGTTTCCTTTTATTTACAAATTTCTTTTAAAGGTAAAATCCTTCTATCCTGAAGGAAATTTTCCAGACCAAAACCCCCTGATTCATAGTGAGTAATTCTCAATAAAATCTCAATAAAGTAAATCTCAATAAAATATAAGCTTGGCAGATAGATCTAACAAAAAATGCTGTTTAATAATCTTATATCCATTGATTCAAACAGTGCCTTGTCTAAAACTTGAGTTTTCTTTTGCTTGAAATTGTCAAAGTATTATCCTTGGTGATGCTGCAAAACACCATTTTATATCTCAGTTAATGCTAATAGGACAATTTAGCATAAAATGCCTCTCTAAGCAAAAGATAGATTCCCTGTTAATGTTAAAGTTCTCCAAATGATTCTGTTCACAGATGACATTCTAATTTCCTTTATCACTAGAAGATTTCTTCAGGAAATTCTACAATAACGTGATAATGGTCCAGTCAGTCACACTTAAAAATCAAAGTAGATGATATGAAACTTCATATTATTAGTCTTTATGTCTGCATATGTATATGTATACATGTATATATTTTGAACATTACATGAACAACATAAAAAAACTAAGCAGAAGGGAGAGAGTTCCAAGACTATATTTGGGAAACTAAACAGTGCCTTCATAACTGTTTATTACTATGGAAGCACATCTTTGTGGCATCATTATTTTTCCATTGTCTCTCTCACTTTAAAAAGAATTTCACAAGTCAATTAATTCAATTTCTTTGATATTTATAAATCACCACTTCAACATCCTTGTCAGGAGGTTATCTACCTTCTGTTTGAATATTTCTATTGGTTGGAAAGCAATCTATTTTATTATTAAATGGCTGTAATTATTATGCATTTCTTCCTTATAATGATGTGAAATCTGCCGTTTGGATCCTTGTAAAATACATCAAATACTTTTCAAATTCATGTTAACCTTTCAAATATTTGAATATCATATTCCCATGTAGTCTTTCCTTTTCCAAATGAAATGTCCCTAATTCCTTCCATTCTTGCCTAAATGGCATGGTATCAAATCCTTTCTTCATGCCAATCACCCTTTCCAAACACACTCCAATTTATTAATGCCTTTCCTATAACTTGATTCTCAAAAGTGAACATGATAATACAGATGTAATCCAGCCATTGAAGAGTACAATGGGACAATTAGATCACTCATTCTGGATGCTATACTTCTATTAATTCAGCTTTTATATATTCACATTAATTTTTTGATACTGATATTCTCTACTAATGACTCATACTGAGTTCATAGTCATCTAAACTCCTTAGGACTTCCTCACAAGAACTTTCTCTAGATACTTTTACTTCATGCTTATACCATTGATATTTTAACTTAAATTCATTACTTTTCTTCAGTGATACACATTTGCAAACATATTGACTGGGAATAAAGATGCATATTCTCTAGAATTGATCCATCTTGAGTTTGAGGCAAGTAAAATAATAGTCCAATTTCCAAATAGCCCAAAGTACTTGAAATTATATGACTATGAAACTATATGATTTTCCCCAATTTGACAAATAATATTAAAGTTTGCTAAGGCTTATTTTTTTAATATTTAATTTCTGCTGAAATAGGAGGCTTTTAACAAAGATATAAACAGACACTAGATTATATAGAGTTGCAGAATAGTTAATGTAGCTCTGAAAATGGTACTTGGTATGTAAATACTGTCTCTTAAACTTCTTTGGTTTTCATCATTCACTTGTTTTATGTTCCAAAATAACATGAAACTATTAAGAATATCATTTCACCTTTCTCCTCCTCTGCCTTTCTTGCCACAAAAGAAGTAACTGAACTATGGAAAATTATTATTTTGTTAGCATGCTTGAAGCCATTCTTTATGATGATAATTAAACATTCAACATGATTACCAATGGTTTTATTAGAAGGCTTAGAAAGAAATGTATGTGGTTTATCATTATTTAATACAAAACTAAAGCTTGAAAGATGAAAAGTTATTAATATAATTTATGTGGATGATTAAATAATGAAGTTCTCACTTATTTTAAATGTATCAAACTTTCATGTAGATAGTTAAAAAAAATTCTCCATGTCTACTACACAAAAGTACCAACATTAGGTAAATGCAGTTTTTAACCCTTCAAAAATCTATAACTTTTTTGTACAGGATCAGAACCCCTCTAGAATTCAATAAGGGGTCTTAATAATGGCATCATTAAGAAAGCAGGATAGTTGTTTTCTTTGAAATCTCCAACCTAAAAACCTCAAAAGGAGGAATTGTGCGAAATATAGTGTAACTAAAGTTGAATCCAGTACATGAAAATTAATTAGTAAACACTTATTAAACACCTACTATGGGCCAGGCACTGTTCAAGAGGTTGAAGAGAGACAAAAGCAAAAGTCTCAGGATCAAGAAATGTATATTCTAATGAGGGAGACAACAAGCAAACATTTAGGTAAAAATAAAAAGCTGCTAGAGTTAAGCCTGAAGAGCATAGTTACTAGGAGCAGGAGGGTAAGAATAAAGAACTGAGGACAGCCAATACAAAGTCATTGAGGCAGGAAATGCAGTCATGTAAGGAAAAACAAGAATATCATTTGGCTACAAAAAGTAAAAATTCTCATGAAAAATTGAAAAGCTTACGTATTCAAGGTCCTCATTCCCCTGCTTCAATACCATCCATAATCTCAACCCTCTGCACTAAGTAAGCCAGCATCAGCCACCTTACAAGGCTGTGTGTTTCAGAGTCCAGATGTAGGGCTCCTTAACTTGCTGACCTTTAGGGATGACTCACTGTCAAACAAAGTACAATTCAGTAGAGCTCAGTCACTGAAGGGAAGGAAGTACAACTTAGGGATGGAGATGATATAAAATACAAAGCAGCATAATTATGGCTAAAGAAGATTGGGTTTTCATGCTCAATGGAATAAGACTAGAAACCTCACTGGAGTCATTCTTTCCACCATAGAATTTACTTTAAACAAGAATTCAGCTGGCCCCCCAAATCACCAAATCAAAAGGCTGAGGAAAATTAAATGAAAGGGTATGTGTAGTAGAGGTCTTCCAAAGCACTGGGAAGGGGAGTAGCAAAAGAGTAAACAGGGAAATCTTAAGACAAAGTATTAGGAATATAATAAAAAGGTTAAAAGATTTTTTCAATGTGCAAAAAAGAAAAACTAGACATAAGCCTAACTCCCACACAGATAGATATGACTCATAAAGACAGAAAGAAAAATGAGTAAAAATTTTGCCAAAAGGCCATAACACACTAAATAAGAATTAGACTATGAAGGGATCTGAACTAAAAATCCCCAATGAAAAAAGATAATTTTATGGATTTTTCCAAAGATTGTGGAATAAGAACAACCAAAAAAAATCACCCATCATAATTTAGCAGAGAAATAAAACTTTTAAAAGAATACATAAAGATAAATTAGGTTGGAAAGCAGAGTTCCAAAAGCAGAAATAGTGAAGAAAAACAAAAAATAGACAACGTAGAAAATATGATGAAAAGTAGTAGGTATTCTGAAAAAGAGAATGACAGGTTTCAAATTTAAAAATCCATAAGGGAAAGGAAAAGTGACAAGAGAAATAAAGACAACAGCTATGAATAATACAGAGACTGTACAAGTCAAAGTAATTGACTGTGAAAACCATATGTCTAAAGATAACAAGAAGTAAAAGTCTGGAGGGAGGGTTAAGGGTGAGAATGACAATTAAGAAAAAGAAAAAATGAAATATTACACTATGGGAAATAATAAATAAATTTCTCAAAACTTTTGAATATAGATTAAAAAGGGATTGATTGATCAAAACCACAAATCATTCACAGGGAAATACTTCAAATTTAAAACTCTAGGGGCAGCTAGGTGGTGCAGTGGATAGAACACCAGCCCTGAAGTCAGGAAGATCTCAGTTCAAATGTGGTCTCAGACACTTAACATTCCCTAGCTGTGTGACCCTGGGCAAGTCACTTAACCTCAACTGCCTCAGCAAAAAGCAAAAACAAAAAAACAAAAAAAAATTAAAACTCTTAATTTAATTTCAGAATTTTAAATCTTGCAAGCATCCAGAAAGAACATAGTCAACCTCAAAGGAATTTTAATTCAGATAACTGATGGGTTGTTCAATAGCCATGAAAAATCACAAGGCAGATGGAGAGAGGGATGGAATATTATATGTCCCACAGCAAAGGGATTCAAAATGCAACTCAAAATAGAATATCATACCTATGTTTTATGACCAATACTTTCAATAAAAAGAAACATTTGAGGTATTTCTGAAAATGAAACAATAGATAAACATAGTATTCAACTTGAAGATAATCCAAATAAAGGAAACACAAGAAATTTTTTTAAACAAATAGAATTATCAAGAAAAGACAAAGTAATTAAATTAATTTTTCACATTTCTAGGCTATTCTTTTTCTAAAGAAAGGTAAAATTGATCAAGGGATACAAAAAAGGGATCTAAGGAATTAAGTATTTAGAATTTTAAACAACTGAGAGAAAAGAGAGTTCAAAGGAAGAAGAACTTAATACATTCACTTATTAGTGAATTGTTATATCTTGTGGGGGTGGAGAATAATACAGGGCAAGACTCTTCAATAGGAAGAAAGAAATTAAGAGACCAAAGGAAACTAGAAGTGCACACCTACTCAATTTACAGATGAACAAGGAAGAGATAGCAATTTTTTTCAATCTTTCATCAAGTGTAAAGATACAGTTGGCACTGGTGTCAAACTTAGAAACAGGGGGCATTAAACCCTACCTGCAGATCCCTGTGGACCAAATACTGATTTAGAAAAGCAGTTATCAGCAAGGGCCACACTTATAAGTGCTACAGGCAGCAATGTGGCTCCAGACTGGACTTGAGACATCTCTACTCTAAAGAAATGAAGTGGAGGGCAGCTAGGTAGTGCAGTGGATAGAACACCAGCCCTGAAGTCAGGAGGACCTGAGTTCAAATCTGGTCTCAGACACTTCCTAGCTGTGTGACCCTGGGCAAGTCTCTTAACCCCAATTGTCTCAGCAAAAAGCAAAAAAAAAAAAAAAAAAAGTGGAAAGGAACTCTGATGAGGAAGGAGAAATGAAAGGCAGGTCTTGCCCTGGAAAGGGAAAGAAAACATGCTATTAAAAATGTTCCGAGGTGTAGAAGGTAAGTATTTAATTATTGGGAAAAGGAGGGAGGTCTTTTTAATGGAGTTCATCTGATTGAAATTAGTATAAAAGGTGACTACTTTTCTCTAAACAAGCTCTAAGCCTCACAGCAATGCATATCACTTAAGAGGAGAATATATGTCCTCTGGAGTGACCAACACCAAGATTTTTGTGGGAAGTTCATAAATTATAAGGTAGGTTATACTTCATTGATGGGGCAAACAATCAGGAAAAGAACAGGGTTTAGGATTAGACCTTATGACTTGAGATTTAGAGTGATTCCCATGATGCTCACTTCTTCCTTCATGATTTGGGCTTTTTAGGAGTGAATTACAATAGAAAACCTCACCAAAAACAAACCAAAAAATATAATAATATATAGCACAAAGTAGAGAATAATGTAAAATCTATAAGTGAACTAACATAGAAGTGGGATAGAAGAAATGTAAACCTGGTGCTACAGAACTAATATAGCCCATAAATAAAATATAATTCAAAATTGGCTAGAAGTTGATAGAAATGAGAGAGAATATAAACTATTTGAAAACTTCTCAGAAAAGAATACCAAAAATGCTACTTGGACTGGGGGAATTGAATAAAGAGTTGTTTGGAACTTCAAATCAAATAAATCTAGAGCTGGAAGGGATCTCAGAAGCCAGCTAGTCTAACCCATTCATTTTACAGTTGAGGAAACTTAGTTTCAGGAATGCAAATGATTTGCCTGTGGTTCCATAGGGAGGAATTATTACATATAAGATTTCAATCTAGGTGTTGATAACAGAGCCAATGCTGCTTCCACTTTACCACATTAACCTGGGGAGACAATGGAAGGAATGGAAAGATGCAGTGAGAGGTACTAAATAAATAAAGTAACAAAGTAAATTTAAGGAAGGTAAAGAAAGCAAGGGATATAGATAGTAACTAATGTAAGCATAATTAATTCAAGGACAAATTGCTGATTGAAAGGGAGAAAGGTTCAAAATTAATACAAAAGAAAGAAGTGGAGAAAATCACATAAAATTCAAAAGCTTTTGTACAAACAAAATAATGCACCTAAGATTAGAAGTGAAATAGTTAACAGGGAAAAAAATTGTAGCATGTTTCTTTAAAATGTTAAGTTTTCTAAGATATAAGGAACTGATACAAATTTGTTGAAATAAGAGGCATTCCCCACTGAATAACTGGTTAAAGAATGTAGGCAGTTTTCAAAGGAAGAAATACAAGCTATCAATAGCCATGTGAAAAAATAGTCCAAATAAAAATTTACAGAAATATAAATTAAAGTAACTCTAAGGCTCCATCTTGGATCCAACAGACTGGTAAAGCTGACAAAAAGGGGAAAAAAATAAATGTTGTTGAGGCTGTGAGAAAATGGGGATATCAATGTACTATTGAGGAAGTTGTGAATATACCCTTTTGCAAATAAGGAAACCAAAGGAAGGATAGATTGCCCAGAGTCCCACAAGAAATAAATGTCAGATGAGGAATTTGAACCTAGAATTTCCTGACTTTATGGCCCATATTCTATGCATTATGCCCCACTATATTTTGAGGTCTACCAATAAAGCTAATGATTTCTATTTGTGCTTTAATTTGAATGTATTTTAATGTTCATTCTTATATATCTTATTTTCAAAGACTCCGTAGTTATAAAATGAATGTATTATATTTGAACCCAATATTCAAGGCTTCTGAAAAAGAAAAAGTTGAGAGTAGCTGGTTTTTCTAGAATATTGCTTAAAACCAATGAGTGTCTCAAGGAACATTGGACAAAGATGTTTCTTTATCCAGACTCCAGAGGCACAGGCCTCAAGGACAAGATTAATAGGATGTGTTTCCACCAAATAATCAATTTGAATTATTTTTCTATTTATGAACAATTCATGGCTCATTGACAGAATTTTTCAATATAATAGGGAACATGAAGCATTTCAACAATGGTGTTCAAATTCAAATAGAAATGTGGGCCACCTATTGACTAAGTTACAAAATATGACATCATCTCTGTCTTATTGTGTTTTTATTTATTTTGTTAAATAATTCCCAGCTAATTTTAACCTGGTTGTGGCAGCAGACAGAAATCTTGTGGGTCTCATGTATTACCACTGCACTGATATTCTAAGGCAAAAGAAGGCACAGCTGACGTTCCATGCAAGAATATAGGAAATACCTCCATTTGTATTGGGAAAGTAGGGGACAGCTGGGTCATGTTAGAGGTTGATCTCACCAGTAGTAACTAGTTGCCTATTAAGGGAAGATAGACAGGGAACAGCACTGGTATATCAACTTATATATGTAGGAGAGTAAAAAGAAACTATTGGAGAGATCAGGTAGGTTGAAAGAGTAGTTGTGCTCAGATTGTTGCAGTTATTGGAATTTTCTACTTTTCTGAATTCATGTGGCAAGCATAAGGTACTACTGAATTCCTTTGTCAGTCCAAGGATATGGTTCATGTTGATCCAAGTTAGGGTCTATGAACAATTAAACTATATCCCAGATCCAGTCTAGAAGAGTTTGTTTGATTGTCCTCTCTGAGCTTATTCCCCATTTTCCTACATTAAGAGGAGAATACCTCAGAATGGATACCCAGGCTTGATAGAATTAACTTGGGTTCTAGATTAACGAAAATAAACCATAGAATCATAGATTTAGAGCTAGAAGGATAGAAGCCATCAAGTCCAACCTTCTCATTTTATAGATGAAAAAACTGAGGCACAGAGCAGTTATGTGATTTTCCTAGGATGACATAACTACCAAGTGTCTGAGGTAGAGTTTGAACCCGTATCTTCTTCATTCTAAGTCAAGCATCCTTTCTGACCATAAAGAAGTAAGGAGAAAGAGAAGTAAGCACTTAAACATGCCTAAAAGTTTGAGTTCCAAGTATGAATATGAATCAGCAACTATATCCTAGTTAAAATATAAACGAACTTAGATTTAACCATTTAAAAATATATTCTGTGCTACTTCTCTTTTACTTCAGATAATTTAGTTGAGTATAGTCAAAGTCCTACATTAATGGTCTCTCAAACTCTCAAAAAAGATTTCAAACACTTTACCTTTTTTTCTTTCCTTTGCTTGCTTTTCTTTCCCTCTCTCCTCGTTTTCTGCTCTCCTTTCTCCTTTCTTTTTCTCTCCCTTCTCCTTCCTTGCTTTCCCTCCTTTCCACTTTTTTCTTTCTTTCCTTTTCTTGCCTTTCCTCCCTTTTTCTTTGGTAAAGCATCCTTGCAGAAGTGTCACAGCTCATGAGCAATGAGACCAGGATTTAAACCTGAGTTTTCTAACTTGAAGGCCAGATCTCTTTGTACTGTTACATGATGTATCTTGATACTTCAGTAGATTCATGATGTCATCAAAAGAGATGCTCCTAGTCTGATTGTAACTCATCTGTATCTTTTCAATCTGTTTGATTCTGATCCAACTCTTTCCATAAATCATCTAGAAAATATTCATCCAGCATAGTGGAGGATTTCCTCTGAATTCTTTAATATCTCCTGGATGATACAGCATCACTTAGGCTGTTCATCTGTCATTGTGGAATCTCAAAATTTGAATATCTAACTTTTGGTGGGGGGTAACATATGCCCTATCTAATTTCTTAAGTCATTACTGTAAATTTGTAGCAACCATTTTCTACCCATCAAGTTATGTTTCAATGAAAATTGGTAACCATAAATTTTCATTCTTTTTATATTGTAGTCTTCCATAATTCATAGCCATCCATTGTCACCAGGAGAATACATATGTTAAAATAATGGGCTTCAGAAATAGGAAAGAACTTAGGGTCTTTGAATATGTTTTGCCAAAATTGAGCCACTACGCATGCTTCCCTTTACTTCTGAGCCCAGCATTTTGTCTTGCTGCCATGTCTGTAAAAGATATAGACAGACATTGACTTGAAAGGAAACTTAACATAATAGGACAGAACTGATTTCAGAGCAAGGAAGTGTCTTCCCTCTGCTACACTCTAGTTTCATGTTCATGGATAAGACATTTAATCTCTCACTACTCTAGGCCACTGGAATCAACTCAAATAGAAATGGATCCCCACTGGCTTTATATTGAAAGCCACAAATTAAAATCATCTATGTTGTACATTTATTTTATTAAACATTTCACAATTGCATTTTGCAATGTAATTACAATTATGATTTAATGTGATTTCTAGAGTATTGCAAACTGGGCAGTGAGTTTGACACATCTAGGAATTTTCTAATGTAAGGGTTCTTAGTTTGTAGTTAGAATCTATGTATAGATTTCATGAACATAGATGGAGGAAAATATGGTATCTCCATTTTTCGCTAACCTCTAAATGAAATTTAGAATTTTCTTCCATTATGATTTTTAAAATAAAAACATTACTCTGAGAAGGGATCCATAGGTTTTACCAAACACTCAAAGGAATCCATAATACAAAAACACAATTAAGAACTTCTACTCTAACAATAAAATTTGTACAGATGCCATCCCACATTAGTAGAGGAGGCTTTCTCATCTTGGAATTCCCTGTGTTAATAAAACCATAGATCAATTCAATTTCTTAGTGACAAATTTACTTAATGTGTTGACTATCCAATCATACATTATCATCTGGTTACTAAGCATTTTTCATGCACCTTTATTTTTCAGTATAGATTGCTAGGCTAACCTCTAACTTGATGTAAAACCCAATCATCAGGCCTTGAAACTGATACACTTAATCAGTATTCTGCTATCTACAAACAAGATCATCTGGATGAGCTCACCATTTTTAGGGAATTAATCTTTTTTTTTCAGCATAAGTCATTCTCTATAACACTGGTTAACACTTTTGATGCATATGTTTCCCAATTTTATACCTCTTTTTTTTTAATCCTTGTAATCAGAAGATCTCAAAAATTCATATGAGTCTGATGTCATTAATGTAGCTGTTCTCACCAATGCTACAGATTGCAATCATCATGTTTCCTCTCATATCCTCCCATAAATTAACAGGGGTTTTACCTGAATTTCTGAGGCCTTCCTCACTTTTTCTTGTATCATAATGTTATCCCTGAAGTACACAGACTTTCCAGTTCTTATTTCTTACTTCTGTCAAGGAAATAACCCATCTTATCTTTCTGTCTCACATTTTTGATGACATCCTTATCTGTTTTGTTTTTTTTTTTTCCTTCATGGTTGCTTTTTTATGTTGCACAACCTTGATATGCAATTTCATTAGTCTCTGATGATACTCATTTTTAATTCTTTGGAGATTGTAGTGTTCCATGATATAAACCCATAAACTATTAATGCTATTAAAGTGTTTGTGGTTTTTTTTTTAATGGCTTTTATATCTGGGGGAAGTTTGGAGTCATTAAAGACTTGTAATTTGTCAAAAACAATCCAGTCTTTTCTTCTTCTTGTTCAATTCTGACTTCAACTTATTATTCATTCCCGCAATTTGTTATAAATATGTGGACTCTGATGAATAAACTCTACACATTATTCAATTAACTGTATTTTATAATCCTGATAATGGGCATGTGTTATCCTCTTGAGTGTTTATGGTTATTTTTCATGGTTATAATTCTACTTTTTCTAGGAAATTCTATAATATTACAAGCATGAGAATGAGGGTCAACTTTGCCCCACACATAAAATACCAGAATTTCTTCATTCACTCAATGAACTTCACCCAAACTAAACCAACTTTACCAAGTGAGAATTTCTCTTTGCTTCAGTTTTATCATATATACAAACAATTCCTAGATAATCTATCAAAGGCATAATGTTCTAAATCAGGAAATATTTTTAAATTGGTTGAAAGAATTAGACAAACTACTGGACCTGCATATATAAGAGAAGATCTCACCAGAAAATTCCAGCTACAGCTTTGAGAATTGTTTCAATAACACTGATCCTGTAACCAGAGTGCAATAACGTGAAGGGTGGGGAGGACTCTGTCCTCTAACACTCAACCACTGGCTAGAAAATAAGAGAAGACAATCTAGGCTTGAAGAGAGGAACTTCATGATGATAAAAAAAAAGACTTCTATCCAGTTAGAAATGGTTACCTCTTTGCTACATGTGCTCTCTAAGCTTGCCTCCACTTTGTCCTGGACTCTGTACATATTTGTGGGATATTATATCTCAAACTCTGGGTGGGAAATATTGTACGTTAATTAATGCTCATACTTTTTAGTAAAAATCATTATTTTTCAGTCATTACTGAATTCTTCGAAACTCTATTTAGGTGTTTTTTGTTTTGGTTTGGTTTGGTTTGGGTTTTTTTGGTTGTTTATTATTTATTTATTTATTTATTTATTTATTTATTTTGGCAGATGAGTGGTTTGCATTTCCTTTTCAAGCTCATTTCAGATAAGGAAGCTAAGACAAACAGGGATAAGTGACTTGTCCTATTGCATATAGTTGTTAGTGTCTTAGAGCAGATTTGAAGACATGAAAATGAGTCTTCCTAATTCCAAGTGAGGCACTTTATCCATAGTATCACCTAGCTACCCTAAAAGAAACTGTTTCCTTCTCTGTTCATTTTATAGATGAGGTTTAAGTTATTTACCAGGGTCACACAGCTAGTTTCTTTTCTTTCTTTCTTTATTATTAAAGCTTTTTTTTATTTTTAAAACATGGATAACTTTCAACATTCACCCTTGCAAAACCTTCTGTTCCTATTTTTTTCCTCCCTTCCCCCAACACCTCCCCCTAGATTGCAAGTAATCCAATAGTTAAACGTGTGCGATTCTTCTATACGTATCTCCACAACTGTCATGCTGCACAAGAAAAATCAGATCAAAAAGGAAAAAAAAATGAGAAAAAAATGCAAGCAAACAACAACAAAAAGTTAAAATACTATGGTGTGAGCCACACTCAAGTTCCCACAGTCCTATCTTTGAGTGCAGATGCCTCTCTTCATCACCGGACAATTAGAATTGGCCTCAATCATCTTGTTTTTGAAAAAAGCCATGTCCATTAGAATTGATCATTGTACAGTCTTGTTGTTGCTGTGTATAATGATCTCCTGGTTTTGCTCATTTCGCTTAGTATCAGTTCATGTAAGTCTCTTTTTTTTATTAATACTTTTTATTTGCAAAACATATGTATGGGTAATTCCTAAACATTAACCCTTACAAAGCTTTCTGTTACAAATTTTGCCCCCTACTCCCTACCCCTCCCCTAGATGGCAGGATATCCACTACATGATAATTATGTTAGAATACTTAAGAAATCAAATATATGTATAGTTATTGCCACACATCATTTTTTGTGCAGGAGAAATCGTATCTACAAGAAAGAATAATCTGATAAAGGAAATACAATGCAAGCAAACCTCAATAGAGAACATAAAAATGTTATGTTGTGGTCCACATTTCACATCCCTCTCTCTGGGTGTATATGGCTCTCTTCACCAAACAATTGGAACTGGTTTGAAGCATTTCATTGTTGAAGAGAGTCATGTCCATTAGAACTGATCCTCATATAGTATTGTTGTTGCCGTGAATAATGATCTCCTGGTTCTGCTCACTTCACTGAGCATCAGTTCAGTTCATGTAAGTCTCTCCAGGACTCTCTGAAATCATCCTGCTGGTCATTTCTCACAGAACAATAATATTCCATAACATTCATATACCATAATTTATTCAGCCATTCTCCAATTGATGGGCATCCATTCGGTTTCCAGTTTCTTGCCACTAAAAAGGGCTGCCACAAACATTCTTGCACATGTGGGTCCCTTTCCTTCCTTTAAAATCTCTTTGGGATATAAGCCCAACAGAAACACTGCTGGGTCAAAATATATGCATGGTTTGATAGCCCTTTGGGCATAGTTACAAATTGATCTCTAGAATGTTTGGCTCAGTTCACAACTTTACCAACAATGTATTAGTGTCCCAGTTTTCTCACATCCCGTACAACTTTTATCATTATCTTTTCCTGTCATCTTAGCCAATTTAAGAGGTGTATAGTGGTACCTCAGAATTGTCTTAATTTGCATTTCTCTGATCAATAGTGATTAAGAGCACCTAAATATGATGAGAAATGGTTTTAATTTCTTCATCTGAAAATTGTTCATATTCTTTGACCATTTATCGATTGGAGAATGGCTTGAATACTTATAAATTTGAGTCAATTTTCTATATATTTTAGAAATGAGGACTTGATCGGAACCCTTAAATATAAAATTTTGCCCAGTTTATTGCTTCCCTTCTAATCTTGTCTGCACTGGTTTTGTTTGTATAAAAGCTTTTTAACTTTATTGAATACAAAATAGACAATTTTGATCATATTATATACTCCAATTCTTTTTTGGCCACAAATTCCTTCCTTCTCCACAGATCTGAAAGATAAACTATCCTTTGTTCTTCTAATTTGGTTTTGATATCACTCTTTATGTCTAAATCATGAACCCATTTAGACCTTATCTTGGTATAAAGTGTTAGGGGTGATTAAATGCCTGGTTTCTGTTATACTAATTTCCAATTTTCCCAGTAGTTTTTATCAAACATTGAGTTCTTATCCCAGAAGCTGCAATTTATGAATTCATGAAACACTAGATTACTATAGTCATTAACTATTTTGTCCTGTGAACCTAATCTTTTCCACTGATCCACTATTCTATTTCTTAACCAGTACCAAATGGTTTTGATGACTGCTGCTTTTTAACTTAATTTTAGGAATGGTATAGCTAGGCCACCTTCATTTGCATTTTTTTCATTAATTCCCTTGAAATTCTTGACTTTTTGTTCTTCCAAATGAACTCCTTTTTAAATTTTTTCTAGCTTTGTAAAATAATTTCTTGGAAGTTTGATTGGTATGGCACTGAATAAGGAGGAGACTGATTTAGATAGTATTGTCATTTTTATCATATTAGTTCAGCCTACCCATGAGCACTTGATATTTTTGCAATTGTTATATTTTATTTTATTTGTGTGGAAAGTTTTTTTGTAATTGTATTCATATAATTCCTAACTTTGCCTTCGCAGGAAGACTTGCAAATACTTAATATTAGCTACAATTATTTTAAATGGAATTTGTTTGTATCTCTTGCTGCTGGACTTTGTTGGTAATATATTAAAATGCTGATGATTTGTGTGGATTTATTTTGTATCCTGCAACTTTGCCAAAGTTGTGAATTGTTTCTAGTAGTTTTTTTTTAGTTAATTCTCTAGGACTCTCCAAATATACCATCATATCATTTGCAAAAAGTGATAATTTGGTTTCTTCATTATCTACTTTAATTCCTTTAATCTTTTTTCTTCTCTTATTGCCAAAGCTAATATTTCTAATGCAATATTGAATAGCACTGGTCATAGTGGGCAACTTTGTTTCACCCCTGCTCTTATTGGGAAAGAATAGTTTATTCTCATTACATATGATGCTTACTGATGGTTTTAAACAGTTGCTACTGATCATTTTAGGGAAAACTCCATTTATTCCTCTACTCTCTAGTGTTTTTAATAGGAATGGTTGTTGGATTTTGTCAAATGCTTTTTCTGTATCTATTGAGATAATCATATGATTTTTGTTAGCTTGGTTATTGATATAGTCAATTATAATTTTCCTAATATTGAACCAGCCCTGCATTTCTGGTATAAATTCTACTTGGTCATGGTATATTATCCTAGGGATTATTTGTTGTAATCTCTTACACAGCTAGTTTCTGAAATCAGATTTGAATTTATGAAGGTGATTTTTCTGGATTCCAAGTCCAGTGCTCTCTCTAATGTGCAACCTAGAGGACCCTCTCAGTAAAATATTAATTTGTAAAATCCAACTTATGTCAATTGGTTAATTGATATCATTGGTTAAGTGATGTTAGAAATCACAGCTAGTGGAGACTCAAGAGTAATAGTATTAGAAATACAGCCAACCACTAGAACCCTATGGCAAATAACCATTCCCTGGGAATCTAGACAGTCAGTTCTAGTGGGAATTGAATTCAAGGAGTCCAGAATCTGTGCTACATAATTTTAATGCAACCACCACAGTGTCATCCACAAACAAAAGCTTTCAGAAGACCATGCTATCTCTCAGGAATCCTTGTTTGTCTTGGAATCTACTCTGAATCTCTTCCCTGAGAGCGGCAAACACTTAGCAAACATACAATACCTAGTTTTATGCTATGATCAGAATTATGGTGATCAAACAAATTTATCTCTGAATAATTTTAATGCATGGGCGGGAGGGGGGGATCTTGTTAAAAGGCAATCTTTACAATGGGATTTACTGAATTAAGGATTTTAAAAATAATGAAATATATGTACAGTGGAATGTTGTAATTTTTTTTACATCATTCTGTCAAGTATATATTATCTACCTTGGAAAATGACATGAAATCATCCCTCTTCCAAATATTCCTCATGTTCTTCCATATCTCCCTGCCATGATGTCTTCAATTTCTGAGCTTACTAGATATAGCAAACATTAAATAACATCACAAAAAGTGAACTTCACCATATTTTAATTTGGAAACATGTAGAATAACATAGGAATCTGCTTATCAGGAAGAAGACAGGTGAGACCAATTAAAAGCCAGAGAGACTGTTATTTGGAGTAATTAATAATCAATTTTAATTAGGCTAGCTGATAATTGATGGTCATTGGTTTCTTTTTGTAAACAAAGAAAAAACCATGGAGAACTGAATGTTTAAATACCTTTGGAAAAGGGGATGCCCCTGAGAGTGAAAATCTGATAGGTGAACAATTAATGAGGAGGAAGAGACTTTCAAATGAGAACTTGGACTGAAAACCCTTAGTCTTTCCAGATGAGAATGTGGCTTGATCATAAGTCTCTGAGTTAGATTATTCTAAACTATAATGGAAGGATGCAAAGATAGTTTAAGGCTTGGCCTGGAATTAGATTTTGTTTACATTCCAAACAAAAGTATGGTCTTTTCCTTGGATGGTGACCTGCCCTATGTTAGTTCCCAAAGGATTTAAACAGTCTCATTTACCAAAGTCCTTCAGACATAGATTTACAGAGGCGAGCCCCTGAATTGAGGAAATAGAAAAGACTTTAATCTTAATTTAATAATCAGTTATTAGTATAATAGAAAGTAATTTTTCTCCCAAGCCAAAAACTGGGGTGCTGAAGATAGAGCCACACCTAACCTGCAGTTGAGCAGATAGGAGATAATCATTTCATAAATCTCCTAACAAGTATGAGGGGTTGTGAGAAAGGATGAGATGAGAACCAATCCAAGGATTTCTCTGCAATCTCTCAGCAAAGTACTGAATGCTTATCTGCCTCCTTGTCATGTATCCTTCTGGAAAATGTCCTTTAATCTCAAATTGACTGAGGAATCCATCAAATCAGCTAGGAGCTTCCTAATCCCCCCTATTATAAAAAGAAAATCTTTTAAATAATTCTGAGGTTTATTTTACTTGAATTACTGTTTTGTGTCAGCTGGGAAGCTTAAAATTAAAATATTTATTTGGGGAGCCATTTAGTTGGCCTCTTCTGCAAAATCTGGCACTGTTATCCCCTCAAAAAATAAAAATTTCAAACAATAATATTTTTATATTGCTATTCCATGAAGTTTGCACTTGAGCTTCAACCTTGAACAGACTTTAAAGTTCATCCAGTGTGACAGCCTCATTTGACATGCTAATGTGTGGCTAATTCTCCCATCTGTGTCTGGGAATGAGCATTCATCAGAGATTTTTTTCTTACCCCTGTGGACAAAGAAAAATATAAAATGACACCTCTGGGAACCCTGTGTAGTTATCAATAGCTCTATGGTGCCCAGGGGAGGGCGGGGGAAAATTTTTATATATGCATCAAAAACATCTAGATGAACCTCAGCAGAATTTTGAGGCAGGCAGAGTTTATTTCTTTCTTTCCCTCCTACTTTTCTACATCCCCAACCCACCTCATGTTGTCCATTCTTCTGTATTCTGAAATCTAGCCCTCATACATGTTGACTTACTAACATTTAATGCCCTTCACAATCTGGCTCTCATTTACCTTTAAAGAAATTATTTCCCGGGGGTGGAGCCATGGTGGCGGAGATCAGACAGGAGTCTCTGTAACCTCCTGTAACCTTCCCTCAAACCAACAACATATGAAGCCTCTAGATTGATTTTGAAGCAAAAAAAATCCACAATATCTGGAGGACAACACAATTCTAGAAGAAGATACTCTGGAAGAACTTCAAAACAGGTCTGTTTTAATTGGGCAGGGGGGTGGTCTGCTGAACCCAGACTGCAGCATAGGGAGACCAGGGCAGGGAGCTGGAGCAGGGAGCTGGAACAGGAGTCGGAGCAGGAGTGGGAGCGTTGTGCTTTTCACACACCTGGGAGTCTTGGGGGGGGGGGCTTCTTGGGCCAATCTGTCCTGGTTGTGGGCAGGTGGTTTGGAGGGTCTGCCTTTTGAGGGGGATGGATTGTGAACCACTGAACCCCTGATGAGCATCAGACCTAGCTGCCATTACACAGCACCTTAAAGCAATCAATTAATCAGCAGGACTGATCAGCAACAGAAATAATTCAATCAGCAGAACTGCCCAGCACCTGACATAATTCAATCAGCAGAACTGCCCAGTTCCTGAAATAACTCAATCAGCAGAACTGCCTCAGGGCAAATTAAAGCAGCTGTCCCACCTTTGCCTTAAACAGACCTCACACCTTTAAAAAAAATGAATAAAAAACCAAAAAGAGCTCTCACCATAAACTTTTATGGAGAGAGGGAAGAACAGACCTCAAATCCTGAGGCCCCTAAAGGTAAAGCAACTCCAGAAAAAGCCCCAAAGAGAGACATAAACTGGTCTCCATGTCACAAGGCTTTCTTTGAAAATTGCATAAAAAATCTTAAAAGAGAGTTAGAAGAAACATGGGGAAATGAAATGAGATCACTGCAAAATAAAATAGAAAAAATGGGAAAAGAATGCAATGAACAAAAAAAATGTAATTGGTCAATTGCAAAAGGAACTAAAAACAGTAACTGAAGAAAATAAGACATTAAAAATTAGAATCGAACAATTGGAAATGAATGACTCATCAAGACTTCAAGAATCAGTCAAACAAAAACAAAAAAAAAATGAGAAGATAGAGAAAAACATGAAATATCTCCTAGGATAAACAACTGACCTGGAAAATAGATCTAGGAGAGACAATCTAAGGATTATAGGGCTTCCTGAAAGCCATGATGAAAAAAGAACCTAGACACTATCTTCCAGGAAATCATAAAAGAAAACTGCCCTGATATTTTAGACCCAGAAGGCAAAATACTCCTTGAAACAATCCACCAATCATCTCCTGAAAGAAACCCAAAAATTAAGTTCCCCAGAAATATCGTTGCTAAATTCCAGAACTATCATACCAAGGAAAAGCTATTACGAGAAGCCAGAAAGAAACAATTTAAATATTGGGGAGCCACAATTAGGATCACACAGGACCTAGCAGCTTCTACTTTGAAGGATTGAAGGGCCTGGAATCAGATATTCCGAAGGGCAAAGGAACTTGGATTACAGCCAAGAATAAGTTACCCAGCTAGAATCAGCATTATCTTCCAGGGAAGAAGATGGTCATTCAATGATATAGAAGAATTTCACCTATTTCTACTGAAAAGACCAGAACTAAACAAAAAATTTGATCTACAAATACAGAACACAAGAGAAACATAAAAAGATAACAAAAAAAAACCTCTTGAGAACTATATTTATGTTATAGATACTTATAGAATGAGGGTTGGTTTTATGAATCTTATTACATTATGATTATGATATGATTACTGTGATTTTATGATTATTATGATATGATTATTGTGATTTCATGATTATTTGATATGATAAACTGAAAAAGAAATTAGATGTAGAAAAGGGATAACACTGGAAGAAGAGGAAAAGGAAGTAAAATAAGGGAAATTACATCACATGTAGAGGCAAAGAAAACCTATAATGATTGAGGGGGAAAAAAGGGAGGGGAATGAGAATTGGGTTAATCTCCATCTCATCAGATTTGGCTCAGAGGGAAAAATAGACGTACTTATAAGGAAACAGGAGGGAAAGGGGAAAAAAGGGGTGGGTGGGGCTCTAAAGGGGAAGGATTGTTTGAGGGAAGTGGTTATCAAAAGCAAAATAGTAGGAAGGAGGGAAAGGGGATAAGAAAGAGAAAAGCATAATCTAGGGTAAATAAGATGGCAGGAAATACAGAATTAGTTATTTTAACTGTGAATGTGAATGGAATGAACTCTCCCTTAAAGCAGAGGCAGATAGCAGACTGGATTAAAAACCAGAATCCAACAATATGTTGTATACAAGAAACACATCTAAAACATAGAGATACATACAGGGTGAAGGTAAAAAGGTAAAAGGCTGGAGCAGAATCTATTATGCTTCAGGTGAACAAAAAAAAGCAGGGGTAGCAATCCTGATCTCAGACCAAATAAAAGCAAAGACAGACTTAATTAAAAGAGACAAAGAAGGAAATTATATCTTCCTAAAGGGTACCATAGATAATGAAGCAATATCAATACTAAACATATATGCACCAAGTGGTATAGCATGGAAATTCCTAGAGGAAAAGTTCAGAGAGATGCAAGAAGAAATAGACAGCAAAACTATAATAGTGGGGGATCTCAACCTCCCTCTCTCAGAACTTGATAAATCAAACCACAAAATAAATAAGAAAGAAGTTAAGGAGGTAAACAAAATGTTAGAAAAGTTAGGTATGATAGATCTTTGGAGGAAATTAAATGGAGAGAGAAAGGAGTTTACTTTTTTCTCAGCAGTCCATGGAACTTATACAAAAATTGACCATGTGTTAGGACACAAAAACCTCAAAATCAAATGCAGGAAGGCAGAAATAATAAATGTATTTTTTTCAGATCATGACGGAATAAAAATCACATGCAATATAAGGCCAGGAGAAATAGAACAAAAACCAATTGGAAACTAAATAATTTTATCCTAAAGAATGAATGGGTGAAACAAATTACAGACACAATTACTAATTTCATCCAAGAGAATGACAATAATGAGACAACATACCAAAATTTGTGGGATACAGCCAAAGTGATAATATGGGGAAATTGTATATCTCTAGATGCTTATTTGCATAAAATAGAGAAAGAGAAAATCAATGAATTTGGCTTGCAACTAAAAAAGCTAGAGAAAGAACAAATTAAAAACCCCCAATCAAATACCAAACTTGAAATCCTAAAAATAAAAGGAGAGATTAGTAAAATTGAAAGTAAAAAAACTATTGAATTAATAAATAAAACTAAAAGTTGATTTTATGAAAAAAACCAACAAAATAGATAAACCTCTAGTTAATTTAATTAGAAAAAGGAAAGAGGAAAATCAAATTGTTAGTCTCAAAAATGAAAAGGGAGAACTTTCCACCAATGAAGAGGAAATTAGAGCAATAATCAAGAGTTACTTTGCCCAACTGTATGCCAATAAATTTGATAACCTAAGTGAAATGGAGGAATATCTACAAAAATATAGATTGCCCAGATTAACAGAAGAGGAAATAAATTCCTTAAATAGTCCCATTTTAGAAAAAGAAATAGAACAAGTCATTAATCAACTCCCTAAGAAAAAATCCCCAGGACCAGATGGATTTACATGTGAATTCTACCAAACATTTAAAGAA
>JAJPUD010001874.1:0-35622 GCA_023553655.1 Myrmecobius fasciatus
TCCCCGCTCCCCTCGGCGGGCCGGAGGCGGGCGCTGGCCCGAGCCAATGAGCGGGGCTGCCCGGCTGAGTGACGGGAGCCCCCCGCCCCTGGCCCGCAGTCGGCGCTGCCTCCGCCCCCTCTCTGGCCAGCGCTCTTGCCTTCGCCTCCCCTTTTTCTCGCTGCTTCCTCTCCATCGGCATCTTGCTGCCTTCTCTCTGGTGCCTGCCCGGCCTGCGCGCTGCCTCGTGGGCTGCCGCCGCCTTCTCCCACGTCTCGCTCCCTTTCCCACCCGCCCAGCCGCTTTCTCTCTCCCTTTCCCAGTGGCCCCCCTGCCTCCGCGGCTCCCCATTCATTGTCCTCCCGCCCCTCCGCTCGCGCGGCCTCCCCAGTCTCCCCTCCTTGCCTCCGTCTCCAGGGATGGGGGAGGGGCAGTCCCTGGCTCGCTGTCTCTGTCTCTTCAGCAGCCTCCTCCCTTCCCCCCTTCCATCTTCCTCGGCGTGGATTTTCGCCGATTCTCCTACCCCACCCCCCACTCTCCGGCTGCTTTCTCCGAGCCGCCGCCTCCCTGGAGCACTCCGTGGGAACCGGGGAAAGGGGCTTGGATCCCAGCCCTGCGGGGCGCCTGCTAATGGTAAGTCCCGTTGACCGGGGCGGGGAAGGAGAGGGGGATGGAGGAGGAAAGACTTGGGGAAATCATGGAACCTTCCCCCCCTTTTCCAGTCTCTCTAGAAGCTTCTTGGGGGAGGAGGGGGGAAGGGGCCCTCCTGACCTAGGACTTTGCATCTGTGGCTCCCTAGGGTGTCCATCCCTGGGGTCCTGGGGGCTGCAAAAACCAGATGTCAGACCTCCTTGGTAACTAGTGACGCCACGGGTGACGCACGTGGTTAACTCTTTGTTACCCCCACTGGAAGCGTGCGGGATGGCCTGCCTTACGCAATCCAGGGGCAGAGGAGGGAAGGTCGGCGGCCTCCCCAGCCCCTGGTGCCATTGGGGACCGTCATTAATCCCCCTAAATGAGAAGGTGGGACTGGAACCCAGCCCCCGTAGTCTGTGATTCCCAAGCATTTCCATTGGGCTCTGGGATGTACCGTGGGAGGCAGAGGAGGATGGAGGTAGCCCGTTTTCCGGGGGGACGCCCCCGCCCGGGGTCAGGGAATGGAAGCCCTGGAGCTGCCCTCCCCGGAACGCACCCTTCGGGCTGCTGGGAGGAAGGAGACCCAGGGAAATGCTGGCCCAGGGCTTCCCCTTCACACCATGCCTCTTGAGGTCCCCTCTGCCAGGCTGCGCCTCGCGGCTGGATGGGAGCAGAGCTGGCTCCTAGGGCCTGCGAGAGCCCGGGCCTCAGTTTCTAAATCTGTAAAATGAAGGGATTGGAATCCACGTTGGCTGAAGCTCCTTCCAGCTGCAAATTCTTTGATCTGTGAAAATGGAATTATTGTCTGGTTCCCCCTTTCCCACCTCCTCTCCCACAGGTTTCCCCAGTCAGTGCCTTGGAGCAGGATCTTAGCTTGAAAGCTGGAAGACCTCTTAAAGGTCATAGGCCAGACCTTTCACAAAGGTCTGAAGACCAGAAGTCAGACCCAGAACTGGAATAGGGCCAGGGCCTGAGGCAGAGGCGGGGAGGCTCAAATCCCGGCTCTGAGACCCCCAATCCAGGGCTTTCAGGGCAGGCAAGAGATTCTGTAGAATTTTGGGGGCTAGACACCCTGGCCTCAGAAACAAGCACCCCCCACCCCCATCTGTGGTCCTACGACCAGAGCATGTGGCCTCCCAGCCAGGCCCAACTCTAAGGAGATCTGATCACACTGTTAGGCACCCACTGGTGGGTGGTGATCGTGGGGAGGAGTGAAGTGGAAATGGTGAGATTTCAGGGACTGAGAGATTTGCCAGGGAGGGCCACCCACATCCTTTCTGGCACCCCCACTCAATGTGAGTAATCCTGGCTCCAGCTGTGGCTTACATAGGGGTGGGAGGGAGGCCCTGAAAGTGGTGGGGGGTCTGGAAGATGGGCACATTCATTCATGTAGCAGGAGGGAACTGGGACTGTTCAGCTTGATCAGCAGAAGCCAATGGGGGGAGGGAGGGCACACCATAGCTATCTTCAGATACCTGAAGGGCCGTGAGGAGGAAAAGAGAGCAGACCTGATCTACTAGGCCCCAGAGAATGAGGAATCAGGGGTGGAAATCACCCAGAGGCAGGTATCCAAAGGTGTGACACAGGGAGAAGAGCCTTAGCTAAAAGGGAAGGGGGTTGCTCCTTCCTGGAAATCTTCAAGCAAGTCCTGGAGGATCGATGCTCAGGTGCATTGGAAAGAAGATTCTGGGTCGGTGTTGGTTGGACTGGGTGGCCTCTGAGGTTCCTTCCAACTCTGAGTTTCTGTGACTGGTTTGAAAGGGATCAGAGGTCATTTGGTCCAACCCTCTTGCTTCAAGCCATATTGCCAATCCCTAACAGAATTGGATTCTTTAAAGTCTTACAGGGCAGGAGAAGCCTGGAGTGAGTGGCTCCTTCCCATTCTGAGATTGTGGGAGAAGCCATAGAGCGAGATTTGAGGCCGGGGCCTCTCACTCCTATTCCTGTGCTGCTTCCTCTGCACCACCATGGGCCACAAAGCTTTTGGATGGGTGTGCAGGAGACAAGGCTGTCTCTTTTTTTCCCCAGGTTTCCGGCCTGAGCCTCTAAAAGCAAGGATTCCTAACCTGTGTTACATACTGGACCCCTTTAGCAGCAGTGAAGCCTCTGAACCTTTTCTCATAGTCATGTTTTAAAATCTGTTGGAGGAGGGCAGCTAGTGGTTCAGTGGATAGAGCACCAGCCCTGCAGTCAGGAGGACCTGAGTTCAAATCTGGTCTCAGACACTTAACACTGCTTGGCTAAGGACCCTGGGCAAGTCACTTAACCCCAATTGCCTCAGCAAAAAAAAAAAAAAAGGAAAAAATCTATTGGAGGACAAGGGAAATCAATTATTGGCAAATAGTTACTTTAAAAAAAAAAAAGCTAAATTCATAGATTTCCCTGAAATCTAACCATAGACTCCTTAAGGGGCCTGGTTAAAAATCCCTACCTTAAGTCTGGTTCAACTAGTTATGCTCCTAGCTATCTACATTCCTCCAAGCTACAGAGATGAGCAAGAGGAAGAATTCTTTGAAGGCCAGTCTCTTGCCTGCACCTAAAGGTGCTTCTCCTATTGTCTGCTCATTCCTCAGCACTGGATGCAGGTTTGGAACTTGATTGTGTTACCCACACATTGGATTGATAGAAGGAGGGAGTGCTAAAATTGGGGTCAGTGGGTCAATACATACATATATATATATATATGTATGTATTGACCCATCGACCCCAATACATATATATATATATATGTCTATATATGTGTATTTTAGATAGCATGGTGAATTTGGAATTAGGAACTTAGGACTCATTTTTTTATTTATTTCTAACTTTTAGCCTTGCTAAACCTCAGTTTCCTCATCTATAAATGGGGATGATGATATCTGTAGTACAGGGTTTAAAAACTGACAATCTACAAAGTGCTTTGCAAAATTTACATAACTATATCAATACTTATTATCTTTCAGGTGACAATATCTTGTTCTTGCCCAGAAAGATTGTTCCTGTGGTAAACCATTCAATGCCTTATTTCCAACGCCAATTCCAATAAACTGCTATACACATCTTTTCCTGTGCCTTATTTCTTCCACCACAATACCATATCCATTACTTCTTTGCCGTATTTTTTTTTCTTGAACCATTAATACTTGAGGCAATAGTACCCTTTTAAGGTTAACCTCTTTCTTTGTTCCCATATTCCAAAACCATGCAACCCATCCATGGACTAGCAAAAATCTGAACACTGTGTGGTTTTCATCTTTGTTGTAGCTAACCCTCAGGTAGGAGGGAGGAAGGACAATGAAAAGGAGGTCCGGGAGAGGAAAGAAGTGTAACCCAGTTATAAATCCATTCTTTTCTGCCACCACCTTCATGCGGCTATTTGGAATTCTGAGCACCCTGAAGCCAGAAACTGCTCGGTATTGCCAATTTAGCCCAGATGCTGATCTCTTGCTGCTAAGACCGAAGCACTAATATTTTGCCCTCCACACATTACATCATATTTATTCCCTTAATAGAATGTAAATTCAAGGACAAGGATTATCTCATTTTCCTTTTTTTGTCTTACCTCCAGTGCCTGGAACATCAGAGACATTTAATAAATGTTTGTGGAATTAATAAAGATGGAGACCTGGCTGGCTCTCCATCTCTCTTTACTCCTGCCCCTCCATATCTTGTTGCTGCAAAGGTTTGGTATAACCACCCAGACTCCAATTCAGTCCCTTTTCAACCAGCTAGTTGGGTAATTTAGAATGAGGAATTGAAATTCTGTCCCAGTGACTTAACATGCATCAGTCCATCAAAAGGCATTTAAGTACTTATTATTCACCAGACAGGATTCTAAGGGCTAGAGATTCAAGGAAAGGTAAATAGACAGTCCCTATTTTCATGGCTCTTGTGTTGTAATGAGAGGAAATAGGCCAAAAGCGTGCATGTACATTTAGATCCTATATGCTTGTGTCTAATGTACACTAGTATGTGTGTGTACAAATAAAAGGCACTAGCAGTGGAGTGGGGGATTCGGACCTCTTTATACTGACCTGACCATAAACTAAATCATATGTAATGATTTATGAAAGGACAATGAAATGCAACATAATAGTGGCAAACAATAGTTACACAAATGTGATAAAAAGGCTTTGAAAACAAAGGCGATGGAGAGGAAGTCGATACTGGGATTCCAGGGTCTTGGGAGTACCCCCAAAGTCAAGTGGTCACTGTGATGTAGAGGAAAGAGCAGGGTTTGGAGTTAAGGACCGATCCTAGTCCTGTTGGTTACTGCCCTGTGGGCTTTGGTTTCTTTGAGTCTCAGTTTTTATATCTGCAATACAGGCCAGTATTATGTTTTTTGTGAGCATCAAATGGGATGACAGCTTATGAACTTTAATATATTCTGTCACTGTCAGCTGTTATTCTTACTAGCTCAGAGATGGGAAAGGAAATTTAGACTCCAGAGAAGCATTAGGAGGTGCAATATTGCTTTTGAGAGTTGAGTTGGAGAGTAAGTTTTGCTGAGATGACCTAAATCTTCTGAAAAACCTCCCAACTTTACATATTCTCTAACTCCTGCCACTGGTGGTCAGTATGGAGGATCAGAGTTGAGACTGGCCTAAAACCATCATCTGATACAACCAACCCCCCTTTTTTAATATCAGTATTTATATATGTATAGCTTTTTTATTTCAAAACACATGCACAGGTTTCAACATTCACCCTTGCAAAACCTGGTGTTCCAATTTTTTTTCCCCTCTCTCCCTAGACAGCAAGTAATCCAATATAGGTTAAACATGTATAATCTATTATACACATTTCCACAATTATCATGCTGCACAAGAAAAATGAGATCAAAAAGGGAAAAAAATGAGAAAGAAAACAGAATGCAAGCAAACAAAAAAGTGCAAATCCTATATTGTGATCCACACTCAGTCCCACAGGCCTCCCTTTGGGTACAGATGGCCCTCTCCATCACAAGACCATTGGAACTGGCCCAAATCACCTCACTGAAATCACCTGCTCTTTACAGATAAAAATGCTGAGGGGCAAAAATAAAAAAACAAAATTAAAAAAAAATGCTGAGGCTCAGAATGGTGGAAGTGTTAGTAGGTGCTATTTATGTCTATTAACTGGTTTGATCCTCAAAACAACCCTGAAAGGGATGTCTCAGCCCCTGATTTAGAGACTGGGGAAATCAAGGCTCCAAAGGGTGGGAATTGCTCAGGGTCCTGCAGCTACCAAGTATCAGAGCAGGGATTGATATCAGGTTTCCCCTATTTCTCCACCGATTGCTCTTTCTATTACTCTAAAGTGACAGATTCAGTTTATTTGGCACAAATATAACAGTTCCAAACCGCAAGGCCTGGAAATCTGGGGGGAAAGGCAATCAAATGGTTCAGGGTGAGAGGTGAAGGATGCCGAACAGAGGCTGCTGTCCGTCATGGTTGAAGGCTGCTTACTGTCACTCCTCCCTGTGCCACGTCGTCACCCCTGCATCCCCAGAAGGTGGGCTCACTTATTTCCCCGTGCAGTGGAGATGACCTGCACCAAGCCCACTGCATCCCCTTGTCCTGTTCATTTGTGCCTCATGGCATCGGGGATATTTTAAATGGGTGGCCACGATCTCTGAGCCTGGGAAATCCCATGTCAGCATTCCTTCCTTCAGTGCAGATTGCAATCCATTCATGACCTCTTAACTAGGGTGTTCTTCCATGGACTCTGCTTTGGAGGGAAGTATCCACCTCATGGGTGTAGCACTTCCTCAGTTTTCCTGCTGTTCTGTAAACCTCAAGGACTGTCCACTCCTCTTGCCCTTTCCCGGCTCACTGCCTTTTCCAGGCACACATTTCTGTATTTTGGTACTTCCATGTCTCTGGGGCTCCTTTGAGTCCTTACCAGCAGAGCACACTCCATCCAGACCTTACAGAAGACCCCAAGATGTATACACACTTAGAGCTGAAAGGGACTTTACAAGTTATTTCTTCCAACCTACCCATTCTACAGATGTGTAACTGCAGGCCCAAAGAAGGGAGAGAAAAAGGGAGCAAACATTTATTATGCACCTACTACATGCCACTTGCTGCGCTACATTTTATAAACATCTCATGACCCCCAGGATAGTCCTGGGAGGTAAGTTTTGTTATAATTTTGCAGTTGAGGAAATTGAGGCAGACAGAAGCTGTGACTTGGCCAGCGTGGCCCAGCTAGTAATTGTCCGAGTTCACATTCGAACTTGGGACCTCCGACTTCTGCCCCAGCACTCTCTCCACCATGAAGTAGCTTGCCCAAGGTCAAATAGGAAGTGACAGAGATTGGATTAAAATAGTGACTTTCTGTCCATCATTTTCCCATGAGACATTGTTTCCCTATCTCAAAATGAGAATTGCAGTAGAATTTGATTCCTTCCAGCTCTCTGATCCCTTTCCCTTCAGACAGTGGACTTCCTCAGGACAAAGATCGAGACTCCCCCATTAGAAAAGTGAGGAAGCATAAGACCCCTTTCCTTCCCAGCTTCCTCAGAGTCCCTATGCAGGGAGGGCATTTTCAGATAGTCTCACAGATGGACTGGCTTTCCCTGGGAGAAGAAGGAAGAAAAAACAAAAAACTGATTTCAGAATCATATGATTTTCCTAGCACTGAGTGGGAACAGATCTACATAGCAAACACCCCCCCCCCCAACTAACTCCCTCCCACAGGGAACCATTTCATCTCTATTCTTTACTGCTTTAGATAATTAACAGAATTTTAGGAGAGGTCAAGGCTGAGTTCCAACCTGTGATGTACTGGTAAGTGTTTAACAACCAGCTTTTGGAGGATAGTGTAAGCACAGAACATTTTTAAAAGTTAGCCTGCAGGGGCAACTAGGTGGCGCAGTGGATAGAGCACCAGCCCTGAAGTCAGGAGGACCTGAGTTCAAGTGTGATCTCAGAGACTTAACATGCCCGAGCTGTGTGACCCTGGGCAAGTCACTTAACCCCAATTGCCTCAGCAAAAAAAAAAAAAAAAAAAAAGTTAGTCTGCATTGTTAAAGTTGTTTTTTCCCCCATTGCTTTCTTGTCTAGACGACCAACAAAATAAATGTAGTTTGGACATCTGAAGTGTAGATGCTCACAGCTCATAATTTAACAGTCGGCTCTCCCTGATTGAAGCTGACTTCAGCACACCCCTGTCCCCACTTCCTTTCCTGTTCTCAAATTCAATATCCCATAATATAGTAATGATAACTGAGATTTCTACTGAGAGGAAACAATTTAGTGGATGGAGCACTAGTCCTGGGATCGGGAAGACCCATCTCTAGTCTAGTCTAGTGGGGAGCCACTCAATCTCCCTAAGACTCAGTTTCTTTCCCTGTAAAATAAGAATACTTTGTAGATAATCCTACTCACAGAATTGCTGTATGTAAAACACTTGGCAGATTGTGAAACACTTTAAGATTTTCAGTGGTGTTTCTTCCCAGGAGCCCTAGGGATGTAGATCAATGCAAACGTTATTATCTCCATCTCCCCAATAAGAAATCTGGGGCTCAAGGGGGTCATAGTTTGTCCAAGATCCCAAGCTCCTAAGTGTCAGATTCAAAACTAGGTGCTCTTGTTCTGAGTTTCTTCCTCCTTCCCCCAAATTATTCCCTAAAGGGAAGCCTTGCACTGGGGGGGGGGGAATCCTTTAACATTAAATCATTGTGGGATTCTGAACAAATCACTTCTCCTTATGGAGCCTCAGTTTCCACGAGTGCAATTTGAAGCCAAAATACTCAAGCTTTTATTATGTGCTGAGGACAATGCTAAAACTCGAGGAGGGACACACAGATCAAATAAGATGGTTTCTGTTCCAATACAAGGAAGCAGAGGAGAATACAGAATCCTCATCCTTGAAGAGTTCCTAATTTTGCTTCACATACATACAAAATTAGAGGGGAAAAAGCTGGTGGAACACTATAATCAAAGTACTCCCAAATGTGATTCGATCCAATTCAATTTAATTCAGAACTGGCAATAATAAGCGCCAGATATGGCACTGATGCGCTTTCCAAATATTATCTCATTTGATCATCACAACGATGCTGGGAGGTAGGGGCTCTCATTGCCCAAGTGAATTGTCCAGGGTCACACAGCTAGTAAATGTCCCAAGCTGGATCTGGAGTCTTCCTGTTCTAGATGCAGCATTCACCCACCACCCAGCTGCCTCCTCATGGGCCAGTCGAGGGGCTGGACCCCGGGGAGCACCTGCCATCATGGCAGAGAGAAGATATTGCCCACTTTGGAGTTTGCAAGTCTTGAGTTCAAACCTTGCCCTAGTCATTCATCAACTCTGTTACTCTGAGAAAATGACTTAATTTCTCTGACTCTCAGTCCCCTCTTTATGAAATGGTCACAATAGTAGCATCATTAAAGCTATTGAGAGTGAAGGAAGGCAACAGTTACTATGGCAACTTCTCCCTCAATTCTCACGAGAAAGTTATCATGATAATCAAACGAGGTAGTGTTTATAAAGTGCTTTGCAAGCCTTAAGATGCTGGAGAAAGGTGAGATGATGATAATGATCATCTTTAGGTCCTTCACCACTGGGACTAGTCTAGGTTTCTCTCTGTTCTTCGGATGCACTCAGCTCAGGGGTTGGGGGTGAGTTATTTGAGCATAGGGCGATGTTCTAGCTCCTCCCCTACTCCCCCCCCCCAGCATCCTGCTCTCAACCGGTGAGATGGGGAAAGGGGGTAGCTAGGAAGAGCATTCAGTCTCCAGCTGTCACCTCCCACCAGTCCGAATTGTCAATTTCCTGGCAATCACACTCTAGCTTTTATTTAATCAATTTCCTTGTACTGAGCATAAGAAAAATTTAAAAAAAATAGGAAAAGGGGGAAAAATATTCCTCCCTCCCATTATGCTTGGTTGGAAGTTGGCATCTTCCCAGAGAGCAAACAAGAAGAAACTAAGAAAGAAAGAAACTACAGTAATTGCTGAAATCATAGCTTTTAAAAATCACCAGTTTTACTGGCTTTCGGTCTGAGACGTCAGCAGCCTGGGAGCCAATGGTTAAGCATCTATGTCAGGCCCAGCCACAGGCCCCTCTTTAAGGATGCTATTCTTGCTTCAAGGTCATTTGGTCCAGAGCTTGTGAGACAGAGGAGTGGGAGGAAGGGGGGGGGGGGGAGTTGGGATTCCTTTCCTTCCTGCTTTGGGGAGGCAGGCCTACCCGTCATAAAATATCAGACCAGGAAGGATTTGGAGGTCAACAATCCCTTCTTCATGCAAAATAGGAAATTGAGATCTAGAAAGGCTTCCTTCCTTAACCCAGTAGAGCAATTATTCTTCTTTCTCACTTTCCTAACACACACACTCACATATTTCAGTCCATCTAGCCTACTTGCTGTTGTTCCACATTGATTATATTCTATGTCCCACTTCAGCACTTTTCATGGACTCTCACCCCGACTTGACATGTCCTTCCTATTGCTGTTGTTATTCCATTATTTTATCAATCATATCTTACTCTTTGTGGCCCCATTTAGGTTTTCTTGGCAAAGATATTAAAGTGATCTGTCATGTTCTTCAGTTCATTTTACATATGAGAAATGGAGGTAAATTGGGCTAAGTGACTTGTCCAGGGTCACTCAGCTAGTAAGGATTTAGGGCAGCTTCAACTCTTGCAAACTCTTGGCCTCTTCATGACTCAGCTCTTCCATAAGGCCTTTTCTGATCCCCTTCCCCTCCCCCAGGACCCCCTACTTCAAATAACAAAATCACTTCATTTATTTTTAAAATTAATTTATCTATATACAAGTTTTCTCCTAGTGTAATTTATATTTCTTGAGGACAAAGCTTATTTCTGTTCTGTTTTTGTAGGTACAAGGGTGCCTGGCTAGTGGGTATTTAATTAAAGCTCATTAAATTGAATTGTATACCCATTTTCCCAACAAGAAGTGAAGTCGTTAATTCCCACCGAAGGATACAATGGGAAATCTGAACACAGGTCTCCTGACTAGAAATCCTGCACTAATTTTATTGTACAGTATCCTGCCTAAGCACATGGAGCACTCACTAGGTATTTCATTCCTCTTTCCCAGGTAGTTTGGTAAATCCAAAAGGATTCTCATTTTCAGAGGAGAGATTGTCTTAAAGAATATTCAAAGCATTCTGGGCTTTTAAAAAATGTGTCAATTTTACCCTTTTTCCCTTGGTTTTTATATCATGATGACTAACTCCCTTCCCAATATAATTCCCACACCCCCAAATTTAAAAAACCCACAACCCAGCCTCTGGGCAAAGAAATATAGTCAACCAATCAATCAACAAACAAAAATCCACCCACTGGCTCTTTCAGAAAATGGGTCTTCTAGATTTATAGTCCATCACTTCTCTTCCTGCTGTGCATCTCACTCTCCTGATTTTGCCACCATGTTCCCTGGAGGGTACCTTCTCCTCTGTACCCTTCTCACCTCCTTTTTGGGTCTTCCAATATAAAGTCCTTAAAGAAAAGCATCGTTTTTTTGTTTGTGCTTAGCACAGTGTCTGGTACATAGTTAAATGCTTATTTACCTGTCGGTCTGTCTGGTTCTCTGGAGTCATAGCTGGTCTTTGCACTGGCCATAATTCTTAAGTCTTTCAAAATCATATACAATGTTGTCATCATTGTGTAAATTCTGATTCTGCTGAGTTTGCTTTTTATTAGTTTATACGACTCTTCCCAAGCTTCTCTGAATCCATTACCTGCCTCATTTCTTGCAGCATAATTGTATTCCATCACACTCATATGCCATCATTTATTGTCATTTCCTAATTGATGGGCACTCTCTTAGTTTCCAAATACTTGGCTACAACAAAGTGGTCTAATGAATATTTTTTGTATAAATGGATCCTTTTTTCTCTTTATCTGTAAGGGATATTTCTCATACAAGGTTATGTATAACTTAGTGACCTTTTTGGTTGTAGTTCTAAATAAATTTCTAGAACAACTGGACAAACTCACAGCTTCACCAGCAATGCATTAATATGACTGGTTTTCACTGCTCTCCGTCAGATATGAGTTTCCTCTTTAGAAACCCAGTGTTGTTGTAATGAGTATTTTCCTTATAATTAGTGATTTGAGGCTTTTAAAAATATTGTTATTGATATCTTGTATTTCTTTTCTTGAAAATGCTTGTTCATGCTGGCCAATAGCAATAATCCAATACTGATTCTGTTGGTCCTTTAGCTGTAGAATTCAATGGTGGAAACTACTCTACCCCTACCATCCCTCAATTGTACCTCTAAATATTAGCATATCAATCTAATCTTTGTTTCTCTTTCCTGTAAAGTTATCTTCTTGCTTTTGCCCCTTTGCTAAACTCTTTTAGAACTTTAGCCTGCTGTCAAGCAGTATGATAAATCTTTGCCCCTTAAAACAAACAAACCAAAAACAACAACAAAAAAAGAAAAAGGAAAAAAAAAACTTCTTCATATCCTTTGACATTTCATTTATTGGGCACTGCATTTTGTTCTTATATAGTTGAATCATACGCCTATATATTTTGGATTTCAGACCTTTGCCAGAAAAACTTCACTCCTTTCCTCAGTTAACTATTTCCCCTCTAGTTTTAACTATATTGATTTTGTTTGGTGTAAAACTTTTCAGTTTTAAGAGAACTGAAAATTTGTCTTTATTGACAGAGGGAACTTTCAGATGAGAAAATTCCCTCTACCAATGATCAATGCCTTCTCTGCAATTTTATCTTAGAGAGTTGCCCTGAGAACAGAAATATTAAGGAAGTTGCATAGGGTTATCGCACAACCTATGGTTGTCAGAGGTGAAATTTAAACACATTTTTTTTTTCCTGGCCCCAAGCACAGCTCCTTTTCTGTAATGCTATATTATCCCTGCATTTTTTCACTTATATGTTCAAATTTCATGAAATAAAAATTGTCCACTTTAGTTTCTGTGATTCTCTTTATTGCTAGTTTGGTCAGGAACTCTTCTGTTGCAGCTATAGTTGTAAAAGATATATCTTTCCCACTTCCTTGAATCTGTTAATTATATAACTTTCAATATCGAGGTCATGTATCCATTTGGTGCTTATTGTACTTATGATATGAGATTTTTTCTAAATCTGATTTCTGTCATATTATTTTCCAGTTTTCCTGGCAGTTTTTGTTGAATAATGAATTCTAATCCCAGTCATTAGGATTTGAAGGTTTGTTGAATACCATGCTACTATGTTCATTTGCTTGCATGTCTTATATACCTAATCTGATCAATTTTTCTATTTTTAAATAATTACCAAATAGTATTTGATGACTATTGCTTTGTAGAATAGTTCCTCCTTCCTTCCCACTTTCCCCCCTTTTATTTCCTTTGAGATTCTTCCTAGCTCTGTAAAATAACTTTGGTAGTTTGATTGATATAGCACTGAGTAGCAAGATAAATTTGGGGAATATTAACTATTGTTAGCAAATTGTCCAGAGGAATTAATTTCTCTGTAATTATATAGGCTTCTCTGTTTCTACAAAGAATATATTTTTTTCTTCTTTTATTCCATATTTCTTCTTTCTCTCAGGGGTCTTTGGTTTGCTCACTCTTTTTCGCAGTTGTAAATTTTCTGATTAGGACTTTTGGTAATTTTCCTTTTTTAGGGGTGTTTCTGCTTTATCTTTAAGTGAGATTTTGAAAAAGGGGTGAGAAAACTCAGAGATATCTTCCCCTAAGCCTCTAAGATACTTGTTTCATATCATGTTTCAGGGTAGCTTTAAAACTTCTCTTGTATTTGTCAGTGATGAAGTTACCTGTTCCTCCCACAATGCTGTTTAATGATTCTACCATTCTGATCATATGCCTAGTCCAGTGAATTTCAGTCTAGTCCTTTATCAAGATCACAAAGGGGTTTGAAGAAAACACTTTTTTTTGTCTCCCTTGAAATTGGAGACTTTGATTTCCTTTTGGGTCCATCTCCTTCAATATCCCTCTTGAGATAAAGCTCATCCCTCCTTTCTCAAATTCCTTGTAGCATTTTCCCAAGACGTTGTATCCACACCTTTATATACTATTTCATTTTAAAAATTAAATTCTGCCTCAAGTCTCTTCTTTACTATACAGTTCATTTTCCTCTCAGCTGCTGAACTGATTTTCCTAAAATGTAGGTGTAGTCTTATCAAACTCCACATCCCTCATTCAACATACTCCTATGATTCCCTATTACCTCCAAGATCAGATATAAAATCTTCTGTTTGAGTTTTAAAGCCCTTTATATTTTCCTCCTCCTTAGTTTTGTGATCTTCTTATACTATTCTCCCTTCTGAATACTCTACGCTACAGTGAAATGGGTCTCCTTGATGTTCCTTAAACCAGAAACTTTGGGGCATTTTCACTGATTGTCCCCCAAGCGTGAACTTTCTCCTCCTGCTCTTCTCTGCCAACTACCTCCCTTGATTTCTTTCACATCTCAGCTAAAGTCCCATCTTCTGCAAGAAGCCCTTCCGGGCCCTTCACAATCCTAGTGCCTTCCCTCTCCTGACAATCTCCAACTTATTCTGGCTATATCTTATTTGTATATATTTGTTTGCTTGTTCTCTCCCAAATTTAACAGAAAGTATGTTGAGTGTAGGGACTTTGTATTCTTAGCACCTAGGACAGTATCTGGCATATAGAAAATGCTTAATAAATGCTTACTGATTTGACTACAAAAATCACTTTCTTCTCCTACCTCCTTACTGGAAAAAGAAAAAGAAAGTCTAGAAAAAATAAGCAATATCAAACAAAGTTCCCGTGTTGACTATGTCAAACAAATACTATATAATAGTTCTGAATGGACTTGTCTTCTCCCACTGTTAAGACAACAAATGCCCTGACAGCAGGTTTGATATGCCTTGCACACAGTAGATATTTTATTTTATTATTATTTTGCTGTTTGCATTATCCATCCAAGCCTTTATTAAAAGCCTACTATAAGTTTGGCTAGGTGTTAATTCCTAGGGATATAAAGGCAAAACATGAATTTTTTTTATCAAAACTTTTTAATTGCAAAACATATGTATGGGTAATTCTTCAACAATAACCCTTATAAAGCTTTCTGTTACAGATTTTTCCCCCCTAGTCCCCACCCCTCCCCTAAATGGCAGGAATGTTAATTATGTTAAAATACTTGACAAATGGAATATATGTATACATATTTCCACACTTATCATTGTTGTGCAAGAAAAATCATGTCTACAAGAAAAAAAATCTGAGAAAGGAAACACAATGCAAGCAAACATCAATTGAGAGCATGAAAATGTTGTGTTGTGGTCCACATTTCATATCCCTCTCTCTGAGTGTATATGGCTTTCTTCACTGAACAATTGGAACTGGTTTGAAGCATTTCATTGTTGAAGAGAGTCATGTCCATCAGAATTGATCATCATATAGTCTTGTTGTTGCCATGTATAATGATCTCCTGGTTCTGCTCATTTCGCTCAGCATCAGCAAAACATGAAATTAAAAACCTGCCAGAACTTACATCCTTTGGAGGGGGGGCAATACATTCATGCAATATAAAAATACAAAAAAAAATAAGGTAAAATTTCTGAGGATGAGCCACAACTTAGGAAATCAGAGTAGACTTCCAAGAGGAAGTCCAATTTAAGTTGATTTTGGAAAGAAGGAGAGATTTGCTTGCTTGTTTGTTTCTTTTTTTTTTTTTTTAATCAAAGCTTTTTTTTTCCTTAAAAACATGCATGGATAATTTTCAACATTCACCCTTGTAAAACCTTGTGTTTCAAATGTTCCCCTCCCTTTCTCCCACCCCCTCTCCTAAATAGCAACTAATCCAATATACGTTAAAGCAATTCTTCTATACATATTTCCATAGTTATCTTGCTGCACAAGAAATATCAGATCAAAAAGAAAAAAAATAAGAAAGAAAACAAAATGCAAGCAAACAACAACAAAAAAGTGAAAATAATATCTTGTGATCTACACAGTTCCCACAGTGCTCTCTCTGGGTATAGATGGCTCTCTTAATCACAAGATCATTGGAACTGGAGAAGGGATTTTCTAAGGCAGGGATGTGAAGGGGTCTTCCAAAGATGGAAGACAAGCACACGGTAGGTAGTTTATAAATATCTGTTGAAATGAAATCACTTTGGAACATCTGAAAATTCAAAATAATCCATATTGGACCCAAGCTTCTTTTCCCCTCACACTAGAAAGTTAAACCATTTTGAGAACGCTACCAATTAAGTGGTAGTAGCTGACTGATTTAAAAGAACAAAATTCTTTCAGTTCTTTCCATCTATCAGCCTAGAACCCTCAAATGGACAAAAAGGTCTGTTCAATGAAGCAGTTCCCCTAAGAACCTCTACTTGATGAATTTTTTAAAACTACTCATTCAATCTACTACAAGCATACTTGAAAATAATTTTTAAAATCTTTTCTAAAATTCTGATTTTACTACTTATTTGCCTCGATGGGTTCTCCCTGATTCTAGTTACTCCTCTTAAAATGTCTATGGCGTTCTATTTCATGGGGAATTCTAGGCTCAAACTAATATCCTTTTCTAAAGAATTTGAAAATTGGCAATTAGTGACATTGTTTTTATTTCCAGGCAAGACCCAAAAGAAAGAATACTCCCTGATTAGTGGCTGTCAACAATTTGAACCAAGACAGAACTCCCACCCATTTTCTTCTCTTTGAAGACAAAAAAAATCCTTTAGAATGCTTGAAGTTTTAACAATATACAATGACTGGGCTTTTGATTGTTAATGTTTCATTTTCTAATATTACTATTGCAACACTAACTACCCTGCTCCCACAGACTGAAGACCAGGTAGGTTACATTTCACCCCTCCTCCAGGGTTCTCTATTTAGTTTATTGGTTCCAGGATCCACATCCAATGGCGTGCCCTCAAGGATATAGAGGCCCTGAACCCCAATTCTTTTTTAAATTTTTTTATTATTTATTTATTTATATTTTTTTTATTAATACTTTTTATTTGCAAAACATATGTATGGGTAATTCCATTAACCCTTACAAAGCTTTCTGTTGCAAATTTTTCCCCCCTACTCCCCACCCTTCCCCTAGATGGCAGGATATCCACTACATGATAATTATGTTAGAATACTTAAGAAATCGAATATATGCATAGTTATTGCATCATTTTTTTGTGCAGGAGAAATCGTATCTACAAGAAAGAATAATCCAATAAAGGAAATACAATGCAAGCAAACTTCAATAGAGAACATGAAAATGTTATATTGTGGTCCACATTTCACATCCCTCTCTCTTGGTGTATATGGCTCTCTTCATCGAACAATTGGAACTGTTTTGAAGCATTTCATTGTTGAAGAGAGTCATGTCCACCAGAACTGATCCTCATATAGTATTGTTGTTGCTGTGAATAATGATCTCCTTGAACCCCAATTCTTTTAACTAAACAGTTAGATTAGCTTTTACAAAGAAATATTTAGTTCATAGACATAAGTACACAACCAGCTTAGCTCAGTCCCATGCCCCCTTGGGTTTGAGTCTCAGACACCCTGACTTCTCAGGGCTTTCCTCCTAGGCTGACTGACTGCAATGTTTGCCTAGAATCCCAGCTCCAAAGTAACGTGAGTTCCTGGTCTGTTAGGGATTGCTGCCTTCATTTGAAACAAGAAAAATGAAGCAGATCAGAAACTAAAATACTCCTGACCCGTTTCTCAGAGCCAGAGGGTAAAAGGAGAGAAGAAAAGAAAGGTATTTCCTTCCTTCCCAATTTAGTTCATGGTGTCCACATTGTGGATGAATTATATGTGGAGATAGCAGAAAGAAAGGCAAGGCTGTCCCAGGCTGCCAGTTAAAAAGACCTGTTCTTATGGAGCCTGAATATGGATCGAAATTTAGTATTTTCAACTTTTGTTGCTGTTATTTGTTTGTTTGATTACTTTTTCTTTCTTGTCGTATTTCCCCTTTTGGTTTGGAGAAAAAATAAGGAACACAAAATTTTACAAAAATGAATGATGGAATCTATCTTTACATGTATCTGGAAAAATAAAATACTATTGTGGGAGAAAAAGAGTCTATTCTGGCTACATAGCCATTTGAAGGAGGCCACTCCTATTGACATGTAGGGAAATTCAGGGAAGTGGAGTGCCTTCATTTTAGGTAATCTGGAGGTTCTCCACACAAATCCTATCCTACTATATTGACCATATAAAAACCTGCAGGCTTTTGAGGGGGAGGCCGACACAATCTAAGCCAGTCAGGGTGGGTAGAGTACCCTGAAGGAAGGAGAATCTGGAGCCTGTTGCTATAGTTTAGGTTAAGAAGAGACGAAGATCCAATTAGGGTAGGGTCAGTAGGAATAAATAAGAAGAGATTGAAGGGAAAAGCATCCTGAAAAGAATCATCGTGACTTGGTGCCTGATGATGTAATGGGGACTAAAATACCTATTAACCTCTCAGATGATCATATTTTGTATCTTGGTTCAGTCTCTCCTATAATACTGACTGAGAACCAAAGGGATAGAGAGATGTAACATAATTCTAGGACACTGAAAAGGGGATTAGAGGTGTCCAGGTTAGGGGGACTCCAGGGTAAAAAGATGATAGATCTCCTGGCTAGATTCTGCTTTCAAGTCCCCTCCCCATGATCTATTTCCAGCTAGGATATTCAGGAAACTTGGAGGTTTTCCTCCAAGATTGTCCTGAGATCTAGATCTAGATTTCCTGTTTTTTACTTTATTGACTAGCGTCATTGAATGACATGACTCAAACATCAATTAGGAATGATCTTTCTTATATTCTGTGGCTACCTGCAGGAGTAACCCTTCAGAGGTCCTTCCACAGTATAAACCATTTTGAGGGCAGATTCCACCTTCCATCGCTTTAGTTTAACATGGAAGTAGTAGAGAGAGCTAACCTAGAAATTATTTGCTTTGTTTTTCTTTAGTAATTTTTCAGTCATGTCCAATTCTTCTTGACCCTGTTCAGGGTTTTCTTGGCAAAGATCCTGGGTGGTTTGCCATTCCCTTCTCCAGTTCATTTAACAAATGAGGAAACTGAGTTAAACAGGATTAAAGTGACTTGCACAGGTCACCTCACTAGGAAGAGTCTGAGACTGGATTTGAACTCAGGAAGATGAGTTTTCCTGATTTTGAAACCAGGATTTCATCTCCTGTGCCACCTAATTGATCTTCATTGTCTTATTTTTGAGCCCTTATATTCTGATCAAATAGCAGCTACACAAAGGCAGTGGATTCTGACACTTGTTAATTGTGATGCTAGATAAGTCACTTAATTTTTCTTTAAAATTTTTTTATTTTTATTCTTACCCCAATAAAACACCAAATACAATGAGCATTTTTATATACTAGTAGAACAGAAATGGGAAATGTAATTTCTCTACATACAGCTTGCTTTTCTTTTCAAGTACATAATAAATTCAACCTGTAGTTTTCTTTTTTTTGCTACATTTTTTTCACACTGAGATGAAATTGTAGTTAGTGAATTAAGCAAAAAATAATTAGCATGAAAGAGAATGGCTTCTATTAAAAAAACCTGTTCTATTGACCGATGTTAGAATATGTTAAAAATTATGAGTATAAGTATCGCATAAAAATATAATATTGACATTTTGATCTTCACCATCCAAAAGGAAATACCAAAAACTTTAGTTCTATTTTGTAAGCATCTTTCATTTTAATTCATCCCCTCAACCTGCTAAAAATTAGATTTGACCTTCTTCTAAAATTAGGTTAATATGTGTTATACACTGCATGAACTTTTAAATGATCAAGGCCTCTATAATAAAGGTAACTAATCAATCAACAATTTTATGCTTGTGTTTTAGTTAACAGAGTATCTGAGTTACAAATGTGTATTGTATTTTTTTCTTCCAATAGTGTTTTATTTTTCCAAATATATGCATAGTGTTGAACATTCACCTTTGCAAAATCTTGTGTTTAGAATTTTTCTTTCTCCCTCCCTCCCCTTCTCCCAAACCAGCAATCAATTTGAGATAGGCTAAACATATGCAATTCTTCTAAATATATTTCCATATTTGTCATGCTGCACAAGAAAAATCAGATCAGGGGCAGCTAGGAGGTGCAATAGATAGACCACCAGTCCTGAAGTCAGGAGGACCTGAGTTCAAATCTGGTCTAGACACGTTACACTTCCTAGCTGTGTGACCTTGGGCAAGTCACTTAACCCCAATTGCCTCAGCAAAAAAAAAAAAAAAAAAGAAGGAAAAAGAAAGAAAAATAAGATCAAAAGGGAGAAAAATCATGAGAAAGGAAAAAAAAATCAAGCAAAGAAACAACAACAAAAGGTGAAAATGTTATGCCTTGATCCACATTTAGTCTCCATAGTTCTTTCTCTGGATGTGAATGACACTTTCCTTTGCAAATCTATTGTAATTGACTTGAATCACTTCACTGCTGAAAAAAAAATCCATCATATTTGATCATCACATAATTTCGTGGTTATTCTATACAATATTCTCCTGGTTCTGCTCACTTCACTCAGCATCAGTTCATATAAGTCTCTCTAGGCTTTTCTGAAATCAGTCTGCTGATCATTTCTTATAGAACAATAATATTCCTTAACATTTTCATATATAACTTATTCAGCCATTCTCCAACTAATGAGCATCCACACAGTTTCCAGTTTCTCACCACTACAAAAAACATTTTTGCACATGTGGGTCCCTTTCCCTATTTTATGATCTCTTCTGGAATACAGACCCAGCAGAGACACTGCTGGATCAAAGCATATGCAGTTTTATAGCCCTTTGGGCAGAGTTCCAAAATGCTCTCCAGAATGCCAGCCTATAGTTTTAAAAAATGTTCTATATATCTGTGCTCCTTTTTGGCCTTCTTTTTCTTCTCTGTATTTTTTAAAGATGATCCATGTAGGATGTATGTGTGTTGCCTATGAAGATTATATATATGTCTATATGAGTTTGGCTAACTGTGATTCACAAGGAGGCATTAATAGATAATTCTGTAACCTTGCCTAGTCCTCTCCAAGAAAGTCTTTGATTACGCCTTGGAGGGGAGTAGGAGATTTGGACCACCAGACTGCTTTGTTCTTTTCAGAGAAGACTAGACTAGAATTATATTTTTCTTCCCTCTCTAAATGTTGTTAGTCTAGGAGAATTTTTTTTTTTTAGGTTCAAACCAATTTCCTGGTCAGTATCCCTAAGTGTAAAAAGAATTCCCTAAGCTATATTCAAAGGATTGAATCTTTTCCTAACAAATTTTAGTTATACAAAATCAATCACAATTAGTAAATAGCAAATAAATTTAATTTATCCAAGAAGGTAGCAAACAAAAATCAAAGAAGTTCTACAGAATGGAATAAACCAAAAAACAAAACACAAAAAAAAAACCCCTAGATTGAACGATCTCTCCTTTTGAGAATGCTATATCTCAGCTGAGAGACTGAGAGAGTTTATCCAAAATCCAGATGGCATATAATATGTGCACACATGTTAGCATTCAGGTCCAAGGAACTCAGCCAAAGCTGTCCCACCTGATCTCTAAAGAAATGTCCAAAATCTCCAGTGTGGAAAGCTGGAAATAGGGGAATGTTTAGGTACTGACTCCTTTACATCTCTGCTTCTTTTTGAAGTCTTTTTTTTTTCTCTCCAGGTTTCTTTCTCTGAAAAAAAAGTCTGGTCCACATATGTATCTTTTGACAAAGTTACAAGCAAAAAAAGACTCTCCTTCAAGCTCTCACCAATTCACACAGACATAGAGTAATAGGCAATCATTCTTTCAGCCAATGATGAGAATCTTAGGTAAATGAATCCAGCTTTTTGAACCCCAGTTTATATTCAAAAGGTGCCTCAATGAACCTCTTTTCTTGTGTGTGTTCCTACTCTAATGATGCTCCCTTCACACATCCCCTTCATCTCCATTGGGAAAGGAAAAAGAAAAACAAAGCCTTTAAAACAAAAAAACTTACATTCAAGCAAAAATAATTTCCTGCATTGACTGTATTGGAAAGTATGCCTTATCCTGCACCCTACAACCTCAGACACTCACTTGCTAAGTGGGCAAGTCGATCCACTGGAGAAGGAAATGGCAAACCACTTGAGTATCTGGCAAGAAAACCCTATATTCAGCATTGCCATGCTATGGTCCATAGGGTCATGAAGTGTTGGATATGACTGAGTGACAACTCTGTTATCTCTGTAATAGATATTATTTATTTCCGGGCTAGACTGGTGATTTCTTTGTAGACTAGGAGGTTGGAATTGAAGACTTCCAAGATCCTTTCCAGCTTTAAATCTGATCGAAACTTTTGCCCTGAGAGGTTGAAGAACTTACTGAAAATTAATGTCAAAGACCACACTCGAACCCAGGTTTTGTGGTAAGCTCTCTATCTACTATGTTGCTTTTATGAACATACATCTTTTAAAAACACGACCCTAAGTATACAATGTAAACATCAAAAATGAGCACCTCACAGTCATAGGCAATTATCCAAACTCCAGAGAGCATCTCACATGTGCACACGTGTTAGCTTTCAGGTCCAAGGCACTCAGCCAAAGCTGTCCCACCCTGAGGCTTGGGACCATTTAGCGTGCATGAAAATACTGCAAAGGGTAGACTGGGAACACGCATCCTATATATAGCACATGGACATATGTTATAGGGTGTCAGGGGCATAGATCATGTGGAAAAACACAGCACATACATGGATAGCATTAGTGTGTTGGTATGCACAATGACCAAGAATAACTCAGCTAGAAAAGTGTACGGGAGGCACAGATGCACTTTATAATGTGTTCCATATGCTGTAGTTTCATATAAAGCCCTTGTTTCAGGTCCTCCAGCAATGGGTTTCATCTGGCTCCATGCATCATCATTGTTCCTGAAGCGCCCTAAGTTAACTCAATCATCACTGGCCAAAAAGTACCAACCCTTCCTCTCATGGGACTTCTTGTCTTGTGGATGAGCTAGGCTGGCTGTCCCTTCTCATGTCCCAACCCTGTGTGGACAGCTTCAGTCCATTGCCCTGATTAGCTTCTTCTTCATCTGAATCCTCATCTTCAGAATTATGAGCTCAGCAAATGCCAAATGAGATCTCTGAGCTTGATTGGCTAGTTAGTTCTCCATCTCTTTGTCTTCCTCTTCACGAGGGAGTCTATTTAACTTCCCAAAAGCCAAAGGGAGTTGCAATAGAAAGGAAGGAACAAGCTTTATATGATGCTTAAGTTCACTGCCAAGAATTTCAGCCAAGAAAGGAAGAAGCTATCTGCATCCAGAGAATGAACTGATAAATAGAAGCATGTAGAATAACTTTACATATCTGCACATATTTGTATTTAATGGGAGCTATGTCTCGGATGGAGAAGGAATAAAAGAAAGTTACATGATAACTTTATTATAAATTTAAAAGGAATAGCAAGTTGTACATAATAGAATTGCAGTTTTCTATCCTACTATGCTAGGGAAATGTTTCTTTTATTTATGAAGTTCAGAATAAAAGAACTGTAGGGAACACATAGAATAGTGGAACAATGGAAAGCTATGCTATACCAATTGGTGGAAATATTAGCCATTCTCTAAGACATGCTTAGAGAAAGGGTCAAAACTTTTTGTAAGTTGATATGTTATAACTTCCCATTGCCGTTGTGGAATTAGTTGGACTCCTAGGTGATTTATACACCACACACACACACACACACACACACACACACACACACACACATTGACTGAGTAAACATTTATTAAGTGCTAACTTTGTGCCGGGTATTGTACTAAACACTAGGAATATAAATACAAACAAGCAGGATGTCCCTCAATTGGGAAATGGCTGAACAAGTTATAGTAGATGAATGTGATGGAATAATATCAGACTGTAAGAAATGACAAAAGCGATAGCTTCAGAAAAACTTGGGAAGACTTGTATGAACTGATGCAAAGTGAAGTGAGCAGAGTAACATTTACAGAGTAAAATGAGCAGGACCAAGACATTTCCAGAACAATTTATGCAAAAATAACAACATTGTAAAGACAAACAACTTTGAAAGACTTAGGAACTCTCATCCAGATAAATGGAACCAACTGCAATTCCAGAGAATCCGTAATGAAACATGCTATCCATCTCGAGATAGAGAACTGATAGATACAAAACACATATTGAATTGTATATGTATATATTATAAAAGTATATTTATGTACATATATTCATAAATGCATAGCTGAGGATATACACACATATATAATGTATACACACATATATGTGTGTGTAGACATGGCTAAAAGCAGGAATTTATTTTGCTTGACTATACATATTTGTAATGAGTTTGGTTTTTCCTGCTTTCAAAATAGATAAGGGAGGTGAGAGGGAGAGAATCTGGAACCAAAATTAAAATAAACATGAATTTAAAAACATATATAAGCGAACAAAACAGGACCAGCCCTTGAGCAACTTATTTTTTAATGAGGGATGACAAAAATTTATAAAAGGAGCCTGCATGTTGAGAGCCTGCATGCTCAACTCATGTTGAGCCTGGGAAGGCTACAGAGGCTGGATTATCAGAAAGATGAGGCAAAAACTCACCTAGTTGAACCAAGTTTGTTTTTGTGACAGAATCCTAGGTCTGTAAGATGGAGTAGGACAAAAAGAAGGACAGAAACTTAGCCAAATTAATTAGATCCCAGTAATCAGTGATAGGGCTGTGTAGCAGCTTTGAAGAAGGGGACTCATAAAGAAGAAGATACGACTTGTTGTGAAGAGCCAGAAGGATTGAGAGACACTTCAAAGCCATCCAGACCCCAGAACGCTGGGTCTGGGAGCAAAAAGAGCCATGTTTGGGAAGGGCCCAGTTCAACAATATTTTGACCTATGAGTTTTGTAACTATTGTTCTTGCTACACTTTCTCATTAAAAACTCTTTTGTAAAAGCTAATAGATGGTCAGATTATCCAGGTGGATACCTATTCTAGAAAAATTGTGCCAACAAATAATGATAAAGAAATCCAATGAGAAACTACAGTAAAGACTTGCTCCATCCCAGAATTTCACACACACACACACACACACACACACACACACACAAACTAACCAGAAGCCCATGGGCAATAAGAAAGGAGGTCACTAGCAAACCAGCATCAGTTCAGGCAATTAAGTCCACAGCTTCCCAATCAGACCAGAGAGATGTGTAGTCTGCAGGCCTGGGTGTAGAAAGACAGAGTAACAGGGGAAGAAGAAACAAACATCATTTCAGAACCTCATTGGAGGGGTTAAACAAGAGAATCAGAGGTGTTGGGGTGGGTGGATTTTATTTCAAGGGTTTTAAGAAGAAAAAGAGAAGGGGGAAGGTAAAAAGAATACATACACATAGAAAGGAAGAAGGGGCTGAAACTTGTTATTTTTCATAATTAACTTGTTAATGAAAAGTATTCAATCATGGAAGAAGGGTATGGAGAACTGTGATCAAATGAACCTCCTCTCATCTAAAAAGGATAAAGGAAGGTGAATCACAAGAGTTTGATTTAGAAATACATTAAACTCCACAGGGAAACAAAACAAGTGAGGATGGGGGGGGAGGGAGAATGATTACCAGGATGGAAGTAGCTACAAGCAGATCAAATTTCATGATCCTAAAGAGATCAAAAGGATGGAAAAAAGCAAAGAATTCAAATGTAAGGGAGGTACCCATTAAAGAGAGGAATGGTGGAACAAATTATGGTGTAGGAATGAAGTGCCACATTATTACAGTCTAGGAAATATCCATGTCCAGAGAATCTGCGGTGGCAGAAATTGTTAAAAATGAGCAGAATCAAGAGAATAACTTGTACAAGGATGACTATATATATTAATGATAGCTTTTTTATTTTTCCAGATACATGCAAAGATAGTTTTCAACATTCACCTTTGTAAAACCCTGTGTTCCAATTTTTTCTCCTTCCCTCTTCCCCCCTCCCCTAGACAGCAAGTAATCCAATATATGTTAAACACTGCACTTCTTCTATACATATTTCCACAATTATCATGCTGCACAAGAAAAATCAGATCAAAATGGGAAAAATAAGAAAGAAAAACTCAAACAAGCAAAAAACAACAATAACAAAAAGGTGAAAATACTACATTGTGATCTACATTCAGCCCCCATAGTTCTCTTTCTGGGTGCAGATGGTCCTCTCCATCACAAGTTTATTGGAATTGCCCTGAATCACCTCATTGTTGAAAAGAGCCAAGTTCATCACAGTTGACCTTTCTGGCTTCCTTTAAGTCCCAACTAAAATATGCTATAGCTCCTTTCAAACCTTTCATCTTTCCAATAACCTTTAATCTCTCTGTGATTTTAATTCTTCAGAGATCATGCTGTTAATGTGATCATAGCACAATTTGAAAATACTGCAATTTGGTCCACTCCTTTCTCTAATGAACTCCCTCATCTTAACTCTTTCTCCAGCAGTTCTTGCATCTCGGGTCATCTCCAGTCGTTCTGATCTATATCTTGCCACCAAATCCAGATGGCTCTGGAGGAGAAAGTGAGGCTGGTGACTTTGCACAGCCTTCTCTCACTTAATTCCAACTCACTTGCATGACTTCCTGATGTCATGGTTCTCTTGGAGAATAAAGGCCAAACAACAACAACAAAATCCCACCTTCTATAGGAAGCTTTCCCAATCCCTTTTAATTGCAGTGCTTTCCCTCTTTTTATAATTTTTTATTTCATCCTGTATAGAGTTTGCTTTGTGTATATTGGCTTGAATATTGTCACCCCCCCTTAGATTGTAAGCTCTTTAAGGACAGGGACAATCTTTAGCCTCTTTTTCTATCTCCAGTTTTTAGCAGAGTGTCTGACACATAATAGGTACTTAATACATCTTGATTGATTGAGAAATAGCTTCCGGTTGGTCACACATCCTAAATCCTTGTGGGGGACAGCCTTACATGTTCTGGGAAGTTCTCCAGGAGCCAGGTTTCTTTTTGATAAGGGAAGTCTGATTATCTTTTTCATGCTTTTGGGCCAAAGAATGACACTTCCACCACCAAGACAATCCACTAGATTTCTGCCCGTGGTCTCAAGTGAGGAAGATTGCTGTTTGTTTCCAAGTAGAGAAAAGGGCAGCAGGAAGCTGTATTGTTCTTCTCAGCTGCCATATGTATTTGAATGAATGATGTTTCTTTTGTGTTCATTCTTTATCAGAGGTCCAAAAACATGCAGAGATGGGAGTGCGGAGGTGGTTGGTGAGCCTGAGGGATCTTTCAGAATCATTCCAGATTCCATCGACAGTTAGAGTCCTAGATCTGATGGAAGCAGTCACCAAACTGGGGGGGCACTTCAGCAGCTGAAGGACTTTGTTGACCCAGACCAGCAGCATACTTGGACATCACTTTATGAAAGGAGTCTGTCCAGCTGAACTAGAGAGTAACTTTCTCATCACTGAAGTTTAGCCCCAAAGTAAATCAGAAGGGAAGTATATAAAGGGAGACCTGGGAGTCACAACATAGCCTTTCGGCTATGGGTGCTCACATGTGTGTCTCAGTACCTTTGCTTTTTATTTTGAGCCCACTTTCCTCAGGGACCTTGAGGATAATATAGAAGGGAGAGTATGCCCCAGAATATTGTTGTGATTACTGTCCTTTCTATACTTTCTTTGTAAATATCCCTTTATAGAAGGTAATTTATGTCAACCAATAGATCAGTATTTCGGGAGGCATATTTGGTGGAGGCTCATGGAGCTCCTCAGGGGTCTTCTGAAATCAGGATAAGTCAGCTGCCCTGGGGGACCTGGCCAGCCATTGTGAATGGGGAAGGAGTTAAGATGGGGGGGGTTCATTACAGAAGGGAATGGACCAAATTGCAGTATTTTCAAATTGTGCTATGATCACATTAACAGCATGATCTCTGAAGAATTAAAATCACAGAGAGATTAAGGGTTATTGGAAAGATGAAAGGTTATCAAAGATGAGTCAAATCAAGAAGATCTTGTCAAACAGATGTATAAAAAGAAAAGGAAAAGGAGTCAGACTACATCAAGAGTAATGGGGAAGGGGCAGCTAGGTGCAGTGGCTAGAGCACCCCTGCCCTGAAGTCAGGAGGATCTGAGTTCAAATGTGGCCTCAGACACTTAACACTTCCTAGCTGTGTGACCCTGGGCAAGTCACTTAACCTCAATTGTCTTAGGAAAAAAAAAAAAGGTCAACAGCCTCTTCATTGTGCTGGTTCTGAGATATTAGAAGAACCAAAAGAAATCCCATACAGCAATGGTGTTAAGCACAGGATGGGACTCTCAAATTTTGAAAGAACAAGATTAAATTGCAATTGGGAAGTGTTTAACAAAATCAATGGAAGTAGTATAAAGCATCGACAATATTAGTGGATGTTTTTCTAAGTCCATATGTGGCCAGCAAGGATCCTTATGCATGGTTTAGTGATTTGATTTTTCTGTTTGAGTTTGCTGCTACTGTTGTAGAATATTGGGTAAATAGACCCCTCTCTGGAAGATTCTGGGAAGGTAAGACCTTCAGATTCTTCCAGAAAAGAATCTATCTAATGGAAAGACAAGGAGAAGACTCACAGAGGATGAAATATAGATGGATCTCAATCTGCACCCATGAAAGGAGAATCTATAATAATGACCTCACAGATCCACTAAGAATCAAAAGAACAGATTCACTAAGAATCAAAATCAACCATTTAGGAGGACAGTTTGAAAGTGGCATGTTGAATTTATTACATACCAAAAAAACTGTATTTAACAGAGATTTGTAATTTTATCACAATCTTTCCCCTCCTGTTTTATCTTTTATGTGGAAATGCTCATTTTATTTGGTGTTCATTCAATTCAGAATTTTAAAAGTTAACATTAAAAAAATTGCCCTAGAAATTTTGTTTGTTTAGACATTTCAGTCATGTTCTACTCTTCTTGTCATTTCCTTCTCCAGCTCATTTTACAGATGAGGAAACTGAGAAATAGAGTTAAGTGATTTACCCAAGGTCACACAGCCGGTAGTGTCTGAGATCAGATTTGAGCTCAGGAAGATGAAATGTTCTGACTTCAGGCCTGGTACTCTATCTTCTGTGCCATTTAGTTGTCCTTGTCCTAAAGATATTGGCTTTTAAATTACTAGGTTTTTTTTTTTTTTTTTTTTACAATTCTTGAAAAGATATCTGATCTGGAACAAGGTTCCAGGTAGAAGGCCTGTTAAAATCCCTCCCCCTTGTGGTCACTGAGTGCTTGGGCACTACTTCTTGGTAAATTTAGACTTTTTAACGCTTTTTTCATGCTTGTTGTTTCTCCTCCTCACTTACTGTAACTGCTCCAAGAATGGCTCTCGTGGTAAACTTGGGACCTTGGCTGATGACCTAAAGAGATCCTAGAGTGTCAAGAAGTCTTGGGTCCTCTTGATGAGCTTCCAACCTGTTTCCATGTGTTTATTTTAGTATTTCTCAGAGGAAAATAGGATTTTTGATTCTTTTCCTTTTCACAATCAGCAGGGAAGGAGCCAAAGATGATGAACATTTGAAAGTATGTTTGCCATGTGATTACCTTGTATCCAATCAGGATGATTCTGGCATTTGGCATCTGAACTCTGGATACTCTGACAGTTGGAAAGCTTATTGTACATCATCTCTAAAAGGTGATCAGAAAGCACTGAAGTTTCCTGGTTGGATTGTTCAATTCTGCTTTTTTAGAAGTCTAGTTTCTTGTCAGAGACCTTCTTAAAAGAGTTGGCCCTCCCCAGTCCCCCTTTCCTGAAACTTAAAACATCACAGAACAGATTTTAAGACAATTTACCTGGTAATTTCTAAAAAGGGCTGTTAGTTTAGTTGGCTAACATGCTAATTAGGTCAAGGTCTTAAACCTCATTGGATTTTTTTTTTTAAACACAATTTATGACCTGATTCACAACTCTGGCCTCAGGACTGACTCCTAACCTTGGCAAGAATAATTCCATTAACATGCATAAGTGTGTCTGTTTTTCCACAGCCTCTCCAGCATTTATTTTCTTTTCTTTTTTTTTTAATCATCTTTGACACAACTCAGGGTTATTTTAATTTGCATTTTTCTAATGTAACCTCAGGCTCAAAATCTATTGGTCAGAGACTTTCTATCTATTGGTGGGGATAATGTCCCATGCCTGTGTGAACAATGGGATAGAACTGTTGTATACAGGGAAAAGACGAGTTCTTTAGTTTTCTTAGAACCTTCTTTGAGTGCAGTCTTTTTTTTTTTTAATAAAGTTTTTCTTTTCAAAATTCATGCATAAATAGTTTTCAACATTCACCCTTGCCAAATCTTGTGTTCCAAATATTTTTCCCTTCTTTTCTCCCCATCTCCTCCCCTAGAAGCAAGTAATCCAATATATTAAACATGTGCAATTCTTCTGTACATATTTTCACATTTATCATGCTGCCCAAGAAAAATCAGATCAAAAAGGAAAAAAAAAATAAGAAAACAAAATGCAAACAACAACAAAAGTGAAAATACTATGTTGTGATCCACACTTGGTCTCCACAATTCCCTCTTTGGATGCAGCTGGCTCTCTCCATCACAAGATCATTGGAACTAGTCTGAATCATCTCATTGTTGAAGAGCCAAGTCCATCAGAATTGATCATAGTATAATCTCCCTGTTGCTATGTACAGTGATGTCCTGGTTCTTCTTACTGTACTTAAGAACTCCAGAGTCTTCCTCAATTTTCTTCAAGTTTTGAGTCACTTTAGTGCTTCAAGAAGATAGATGGAGTCAACCCTACCAGGATGCTGAAAAAAAGGTTTTCAGAAGGCATGAGAGAGCCAGCAGGTTCTCCTTGTTACTTTAGAGATTTCAGGGATTTCTTCTTGGATGACATTTAGGACTCTTTTTCCTGGTTGAACTGAGTTATCTTGCTCCCAGGGGGAGAATAACCTATTTTTTTTTTTTTCAGTTTGGTATATATTCTCCTATGTATACTTTACTTTCTCTGATTTTTGTTTTGCTACTGATTTGGATAAATGGATTTCTTGGCTAATTGCTATATATTTTTTCATTGTCGAACAGGTATGTTGTGGTAAGGGAGTGAAGCCTTGGACATAAATCTGCTTGAATCTGACAATTTTATCTCTTAAGTCTAATATCATTTAAGGGAACAGATATAATTCTAGTCTAGTTCCCCTTCTCTCTGAGTGGAAGTATCTGTCTTCTACTTCTTGTTTCTCATCCTGGCAGGAATTAAAATTTTCTTTTGAAAAAGGTCTGAAGAAAAGGCCAGAGATGTCTGTTCTGCTTCCCTTCAAACGACACAATGACATCTTGCTACATGTAGGGGAATTGCCCTCACCACACCAGCCCTTGCTGTGTTAATAAAACTACATTGGTTTTGTCTGTGCAAAACTTTTTAAATCTTATGCAATCAAGATTTACCATTTTTATCTTCTATAATCCTCTCTATCCCTTATTTGGTCATGAACTCTTCCCCCCCCCCCAAATAATTTCTTCCTTGCTTCTCTGTTTTTGATGTGACCTTTGATGTGTTTTATCCCTTTGAAACTTATCTTGATATACAGTGTGACTGTTGATATACAGTGTGAAATACAGAGTAACCTCTGCTTGCTTTCAAGTTTTGTCAGTTTTTATTGAAGTCACCCTGAAGTAGCGCTTCAGCAATGCAATTTTAATAAGTATTGAATATAGATTAGTGATTACACTTGTGTTAGATATTTCTGAGACAGGAAAAAAAAACTGATATATTCAATCACAGAATTTAGAGCTGGAATCAATCACTCAATATTTACTAAATGCCTAGCATTTGCCAGGCACTGTGCTAAGTGCTGGGGATACAAAAAGAGGCAAAAGATGGTTCCCACACTCAAAGAGCTTACAATTCATGTGAAACATATATTTAAAATAAGCTACATATAGGATAAATAGGAAAAAATCAAGAGGGAAGGCACTAGAAATCTTCCTGAAGGTGGGATTTGTAGCTGGGACTTAAAATAAACAGGTAGGTCAGTAGGCAAAATCAAAGAGGAAAAATGTTATAGGTATGGGGGATAGCCAAAGAAAATCCCTAGAACCCAGGGACATGGAACAGCCAGGAGGCCAGGGGCAATAGGTTGAAGACTATGTATTGTAGAATAAAAAATCCAGAAAGGTGGGAGGGGGCTCAATTGTGGGGGCTCTGAATATCAAACAGCATTTCATATTAGCTCTTGAAGGCAATAGGGAGCCACTGGAATGAGGAGTAACATAACTGGACCTGAGCTTCAGGAAAATCACTTAATTTATTGAATGGAAGATGGACTGCAATGAAGAGAAAGTGGAGGCAGGCAGAGTCCCTCCCCTTCCCTCTTCGAAGGCCCTTGCAGTACTCAAGGCATGAGAGGGTGAGGGTCTGCCCTAGAGAGATGGCGGAGGAGACTAAGGGTATATTTGAGATCTATTGCAGTGGTGAAATGGGAGAGACAGAGAGACAGAGAGGGAGAGGGAGAGACAGAGACAGAAACAGACAGCGAGAGAAGTGAAATGCTAATAGACTATAAAATTATATATAGATTGGATAAAGGGATTTTAGAATTCTTGAACATGGAGGTGGTATATTTATGATATATATGATGACTAAGGTGGGACAGAAGAGTAGTTTGTGGGGGGGTGAGTAGGTTGAGGAATTGAATAATTAGGGTATTTGAGGGAGAATTAATACATATGTTGATGTCCTCTGTGAGAGCGGGAGTTGGGGAAGAAAGATATCAAATTCATTGAGGAAGGACATGGAATGACTTGAAGGGTCTGTAGACAATAGCTACCAGGATTTTGGTTGGGTGGTAAATATGATTCCCATGAACCTCAATGGAAGAGAGGCTACTGAGTGATGAAGGGGGAGAACCTGGAAATGGCAAGGGAGCAAGTTGTAGTCCAGTTCTGCTGATGTGAGCAGTGAGTCACAGTGAAGGAGCGATGGTGCAGCCAGTATTGTAAAGAATGGGCAGGAGAGAACCAGGTTTTGGTCAGAGCTAATGGAAGGAAGGAGTGGGAGAAGAATAGATTTGACCAGAAATGGGAAATGACCAGAAGTCACAGTGAAGATGAAACTCTAGGGTGAGAAGGTTGAGGAGGATGAGGAATTGGGTGGTAGAGGATGAAAAGTGGGGTTTGGGCAGCTCACTCTGAAGGGTATGACCAGATATGAGAATGTTCATCACTAAGTGATGGTGTCATTCATCTACCATCAAAGGACAAGTGCAGCTGGAAAAGGGGGGGCCTGAAATTGAAGGCAGGGTGCTCAGGAGGGTTTAATGCATCTCTTTTTACAGATGGAGAAACTGAGTCCTGCTAAAGTGAAATGACTTGCCAAACCCTCCCTTGGAAGAGACAAGATCACTTTAGCAAAACAAACTGGCGTAGTTTCCATGTCTGGTAGGACATGCACTCCTCATCTTGTACCCATAGCCCGCCACTTTTCAATGACTTTCACCATCAGTCCTCCAGGTCCTTCCACTGATCTTCAAAGTAATTTTCCTTGTGTTCCCTTGATTTTGTATCAGTTCACAGAAATCTTCTGAACTTTCTCTAAATTCTCCATGCCCAACTTTTGCCATGGCCCTGTTCCATTCCACTCATATGCCGCCATTTGTTCGACTATTGCCAACTATCTAAGGATGGAGAGATGGCACTTTTGTCAAGGAAGGGAGCAAATAAGCTGGTCAAGGAGATCCTCATACATTTTTTAAGGCAACTTCTACCCAACTCTCAACAAAACAAAACAAAACAAAAAACAACCCAAATCCAACAAAACCTAGGAAGGCAATTTTCCTACCCCCAGGGAGGCCGGAGGATTTCTAACCTCTCTCTCTCTTGGTAGTTGCCATAGAGACTACGTCCTTTTATTCTCTCCCAGTGCCAGGCAGAAAGGATAGAGGGGTTTAGCAAAAACATAAAAACTATAGGAAGAAATGCCCCTCTGCGGTATGTTTACAGCTAGCAGGTCTTACAGTGGGCCAGCCCAGAGAAAGCCTGACTGCTACCAGCTGCTCCACAGCACCTTAAGCCCCAGTCACAAATGAGTACCCATGCTCAGGTGGTTTGCCACTGAGCTGGCTGGAGGCCCCCTCGTTAGGGGAGTCAGGGAGGAAAACGGGATAGCAAGAAAGTGTGAAAGGGATGGGGTCTACTTGTCAGGCCCTTTGAAGAAGGCTTCATTCTAGACATTAGTCTATATAACAGCTCCCACCTTCCTCTGAAAGGAAGGAAAAAAAGCACTTAATATACGCTTACTGTGTACCAGTACTGGACTAAATGCTTGACAAAAATTATTTAATGCTCTCAATAACTCTGAGGGGTGCTAGTAGTAGTCCCACTTTAGAGTTGTGGAAACTGAGGCAGAGGTGCAATGACTTGCTCAGGTCACACAGCCAGTAAGGATCTGAGGCTGGATTTGAACTCAGGCTTTCCTGCCTCTAGCTCCAAGGCTTCTATTGCACACTCTCGAAGCTTCTCAGAAGAATGAATGGGTGAGTTAGGGGCTGGGGAAGGAACGGCAAGACAGTACTCCAAGGGGGGAAGCTAGGAGGACAGAGAAGTAAATTCAGTTAGACAAATATCTATTAAAACCAGGGCCTCTGTCCCAGGCACTGGGCTGCATACAGGCCCTGCCCTCCAGGAGCATGCTTCTTTCAGAAGGGAGAGTGATAAGGGCTTGCCAGTGGAGTGAGAAGTATTAAAGAGGTTGGAGATCAGAGGGGAAGCCTTCCTGTGGCGTTTTAGGCTTCTTTTATGAGTTTATTTTCTGTTAGGCAGATTTGGAAGGTTATTTGATTCAAGGAAAGGCAATTGTTTGGGGAGGGGCCGGGTTTTAGAGGGTTTTTTGGGCTGTTATTATGGGAAGCTGAGGTTTTAGAAGGTACTTTTACAACTGGTTAGGTTTGGGAACTTAACCGGGAGCATGCTGTCCAGGAGCTGAAACTTGGGAACCTCTTTTGGAGGGATAGGTGATAGGAGGGAATTATTTTTAAGTTTTTTTGGGTAGTTATGTGGTGGGGAGCTGAGGGACTAGAAAGTCCTCTTTTGGAGGGGCTGGCTTTTGGAAGTTAATTTTTGAGGGCAAGATTATTTTGTGGGGGTGTGGATCTGAGAATTCTGGGGGGCTGGTAATATGAGAGCTGGAATTTCAGGAGGCAATTTTTTAGGGTGAGGTGATTTTATAATCGGGGTTACTTTTGATGGCTACTCTTGGCACTTACATGGGGCTTGGGAGGTTATTTTTGGAGAGATTATCGTGAACCCTGAGGATTTTGAAAGGATATTTGGGGTGGTAGCATTATGGGGAAGTGAGATTTTAGGAGACACATTTTCGAGGGTGAATTTACAATATAAAGGAGCTGGATTTTGGAGAATTGGGGAGCTTTGGGAAGGATGGAATTTGAAAGGCTATTTTTGGCGGGAGTCCTGGGGGGGTTAAAACTTTTTGAGGTGACGTTATTTTAGGGGGCGGTTGAAGTTATTTTTGGCAGGTGACATGATTTGGGGGGGAAGGGTTTGGGGGGAGGGGGGAGCCTGGCGGGAAGGGGGCGGGTCAGCGCCACCAGGGGGAGGGAGCCTGGAATAGGCGGGAGCGCCTAGTTCCACCTCCTTTCCTTATAGCAGTCTTCCCGCCCACGGGACGATGGGAGGAGGGGACATTCTGCAATTGGGTGTATCCTCCATCACTCTGCATTCTCCAGAGCCGATTGGACAAGAGCGTGCCTTTCTCAGTTTCCAACCCACCCCCTCCTTCTTTTCCTGCCGGTTTGCCTCCCTTCCCCCCGCCCACTCTGCGCCCCTCCCATTGGATAGCTATGCAATCACTCTTCCCCCATCCCGGGAGCCCATTGGGCGGACCGCCTCGATTGGCTCGCTCTGCGCCGGCGCACGGGGAGGAGGCCCGCGGAGGGCGGGGCGTCGGCTGAGGTAGCCGCGGCCAAGGAGGAGGAGGCGGTGGGCACGGGGGGCTGGCTCGGGCGGGAGAGGCGGCGGCTGCTGCAGCTGATGGGAGCGGGCCGGCTGGGAGCGCCCATGGAGCACCAAGCTAGGGCCTCCGCTGCCGCAGCCGGTAGCCCCCCCGGGCCGCCGACCTCCACGTCGTCCTCCTCTGGAGAGCCGGGGCCCGGGGGGCCGGCGCTGG
>JAJPUD010001874.1:40622-55897 GCA_023553655.1 Myrmecobius fasciatus
GTGCCCTGGCCGAGTTGGAAGGACTTAAGGAATCCTTAATGCCTTACCCGGCCTGAAGACCGCCCCTCCCCTTCCTCGGGGATGCGGGCGGGGGCCCCAGGGGCTCGTCACTGGCCTTCCTGGGGCTGCTGCCAGGCCTAGGGGAGCTTAATTTGGGGGGGGCTCCCCCCTCTTCTTTTCTCCCCTCCTACCCTCCTCCCACGTAGATTTCTGATTCGGGCTCACGGCTCCGGCCAGGCGGGCGAGGTGGGAGGAGGTGGGTTGGGGCGGCTTTGCCTCTTACTGCTTTGGGGGGCTTCCCAGAACCTCGGCCCTACCGTGCCCTTTCGCCTCCTTCTACCCCTTAGCCCTTTCCTGGGCGCTGGACACTAAGCATGACCTGCCCCCCACCTTTCCAAGGGCATTGACCCGGCGGGTGGTCTTCCTTCTATTCCCTCGATATTTGCCTTTTGTGGGATTAAAAACCCTCTCCTTGGAGGCGAGCATCTTTCCAGACTGGCTCCGAGAGCCGCTCCTGCTCCGAGCCCCCTGAAGAGCCTGGAACATGTTTTTCCGAGCCTCAGTGTTTCCCTCTGAACAAAGACCCCGCTCTCAAAACACTTACATCCCGGGCTCCTGAGTTTTTAGACTGGGAGAAATTCTGTTTTTCTCCTTGGCTGAAACTGGAGCTCTTAAAGCAAATAGGATGGTTAGAATAAAATGGCTTTGACCACCTACTCTGAAATTTTCGACCATGATCGCCATTGCATGACACCACTTTTTAAAATAGTTAGGAACTTTTTATTTAATAACAAAATGACTAGTTAAACTTAACCACATTTAAGTTAATTTCATTGCATAAAACTTAACTTTCTAGAGGTTTAATCAGGATTCTTTGTTAAGAGGCCAGCTTTTTGGTGCATATATGAGGAGGGAGGGCTGAAAGGGTCCTCAAAAGTGTTTAGGCTAATGATCCCCATTTTTGTGTGGCCTCCTTGAGCTATAGTTTTACCATCACATTAACATTTCATTTAATCTCAGAGGTTGGCTCTGAGAGTGTAGGTCTATTTTACATTATGAAGTTGAATGTTTTTACTACTAGTCATTTTGTTTCTTTATCTTAATGATCTAGATGTTGTCTTTCACTCCAAGTCCTAGGAGTGAAGAATTATGTTTACTCCAATGAGGTGATAACAATGTGTGATTTCCTTTAAGATTCTGTAATGTTGAGATGTCTCTTCATCCCATATGGAGAAGAAACAGCATTATTATAAAGGTAGGGTCTGGACTTGTGATTTCATTAGTATAGGGAACCCTACAAAAAATCCCCAACCTGCTTAGGAATTTTCATCAAATGGAAACTGAAAACAATTGTCCAAGTTGATCTAAAGGATTTGACCAAAAAGTAATTTTAGGATGTAAGTTTACATACATATCCAACTATATCTGAAGTTTGAGCATGGCTTCCTAATCCCATGTGAAACTGAGAGAAGACTCACTTCTGCACTTAAATGTATTGTAGAGAATAAGTTTGAGAGAATATACTTAACAGCTAGTGTTTTCCAAGGAGATCAAGTGAGTTATGCTCAGAACCAGAACCCACTCTTTGTTAATTTCTTCAAATGTTCTTACCTGAGTGACAGATCAGGTTACCTTATTGGGCCGACAATACAATTGCAAAAAAACGTTTGTGCCATGTTGCTGACCTTGTCTTATTTGCCTAAAAAATTGTTGACATTTGAAACTTGGTAGAGCTACAATCATGTTGGAAGGGGGGAGGCAGCTTTGACACTTGAATGACATAAAATTGTGCTGATTTTTATTCTGCTGGATAAATGACTGGGAAATTTGGAAGATTTACGTTTGTTTTTAATCTCTTATCTTCCTCCTCTTTACTGGTATGTTTATATAAGGATGAAATAATGTGATTTTAATTTGCTGCCTCCTACTTCCTGCTTTAATGTTCAAATTACTTGAATGTATGTAGCTTTTTTTTTTCCTCAATAAATTTTATAGTTTGATAGTACCTTATAGATATTGAGGCCTTGGAATTTTAAAACATTAAGTTGGTGAAAAACTAGGCGTTGGCAGCAAAGCATACATCATTTTCCCTGAACAAATAAAGGTTTCTTATTTAAAGTGGGGCGGTAGGGTTAAAAGAAAAAAAAAAACTACATACATTCAAGAAATTTGAGTGGGATTTGGAAGTGCAGAGTAACTAGGAGGAGCAAATTGAGGGCTACAGAAGGAACAAAGGCAAGAGGCCTGGTGTATGGGGAGGGCGATAAGGAGGCTAACGTTTTCACTCTTGTCTCTGAGAGAATTTGTTGTAATTTATCGTGGGACAGGAGGTGTGTTCAGGCCTGTTCACTGATAAAAATGAATGTGCAAAGGAAGCTCACTTGGTACAGGATTAGATGAGATGTGCAAGCTAAGGGAAGGCAGAGGCAGATCTCTCGCTCGGATTCTAGGAGAGGTTAAAAAGAGGAAGGCACACCTGGCATATGGACAGGAGCGCATTCGAGGAGCTGACGCTCAAATAGTGCCAGCCTTGTTGCAGTGTGCCAGTTTGATACCGTGGTTTTAAAATAGCTCCACTCCTCTGTTCCAAAGTTGATTTGAAGCTTAAACAGGTCCACTTAGTAGACCCTTGTTTTCTCATCTTGTTAGTACCACAGAGCCAGGAATTGTACCAAATTATAACACGTTTGCCAAATTGGGGCAAAGAGGAGCATGGTGAAGCTTGAATATGTTGGGAGATGCCATGGTACTTTGCATTCTATTTCAAGGCTTTGATTTAGTTGAAACTCTAGCCAGCGATTGTGATAAAATGAGTGGCTTTTTTTCTTTCAAATAAAATGTTTTGCCAACTTTAAATGTACATGAACCTAAAGCAAACATGGCTTGTCATCTCACAGAAATAAAACAAGGAATATAAAACATTGGTAATATCTAAATATAGTCAAAGGGAAAGTGAATTATATGGTGGTAAAATGGTGTAGTGTATATTGTATTTTAGGGGCTTCAATGGTCTGCACATATGAATCATACATTTGGGTAATAATACAGTTCCAGGTTTCAGCATCTCTGCCCTCTTGTTTATTTGGAGAGAGGACAAGTAAAAAGAACTGTATATTATGTTATCAGACACATCTTATTTAAATTATAGAGAGAAGAGAAAGACCTTATTTAGTACTGTAGGCAGTAACAAAGGAGTGGGGGGGAGAGGATTTTCCACATTGGCTCTTTAAAAAGCAGTAAGATGTTTAAAGCTTTAAGTCTCTCAGGATTCATAACTTGATATCTCTTTTTCCTTATGTAGTAATTGTCTTTTTGAATCTTTGGGAACATTTCTTCCTTTACATACTTGTGCTGGTAATTGGAACAGTTAAGATGTATGCTCTCAAACACTCATTGCACTGTTTCTTTGAATAATGTTATATAGTTCTTCTCTTCTCCAAACAAAAGCTTATTGGAGACTGCTGTGTTGTATAAACGTTGATTTCCTGATTTACTACCCTTTTTGTGGAAGCAGAAATAATCATCTCTCATTATTTGATTACATTTTATTTATATGTTGCTTATGGAAACTTAATGGTAATGTGTATAGATTATATCTTTCCCCTAAGGATGGTAGATAATGCTTTTAAAAATAATGGGGATACTAACTTAGTGTGATAACTGTATAATTTCCATTGGGAAATGATTCAGAATGTAAAGGCCTTAGTTCATTTCAGAAACTCAGCTTTTCCAAAGGGAAGTTTCTATTGTGAAAATACTAAAGTTCTACCAAAATTAATAAGGGCAACCATGTCACTTAAGTTAAAAGGAATTATTTTAGGGAGATAAAAGTATGAAGACTGTATAGTTTTGCAGCTAACAGCTTATCAAGACAATTATGCCATAATGAACATGCAGTGGATATCCTGCCATCTAGGGGAGGGGTGGGGGGAGTAGGGGAGAAAAAATTTGTAACAGAAAGCTTTGCAAGAGTTAATGTTGAAGAATTACCCATACATATGTTTTGCAAATAAAAAGTTTTAATTAAAAAAAAAAAGACAGTTATGCCAGCTTTGCTTAGACCTTGGAAGATATGAATAAGCTGGTAGATTTATTAATGCTGTTTTGACTTAACTTTACAAAGGAAACTATAGTAATAATATTTCCTGAGTTTTTTGATTGGCAAATATTAGGAAATAATAGAACTGTAGGTTATATAGCAGATTAAGTTTAAATCATCAAAAAGCTTAACTACAAATAGACCTTTTACCATATCAGGGTTTTTTTGTGAGGATGAATAGTTTGATCCATTATCAAGATGAGAAACCATGAAAAGGCATTTTTGGTAACTTTTATTATCCATCTTCTTCTCTTTAATATCTTTTTTTCCTTTCATACTGAAGTATTTCTACTTTAGTTTTATGAGAAATTCCGATATTTAATTTGTCAAAAGCAGGGTGCAGGTGTTTTGAGTTCTTAGGTATATTTAAGTTGCTGTTTTCAAATAGTAAAAAAAAGCTAACAAGTTTTAATAACATACATATTTTAAAGTCTTATGGACATAGAAACTTAAGGTAGGAGAAATTTGAATTATGTAATTAACAAATATTGGAGTTTCCAAAAGTGTCAGTGTAGTTTCAAGCTATTAAAGCTTAAAATGTTTTTGAGACACCTTGTATCATTAAGCAGAATCCAAAGTCAGGAGTTTTTTTTTTTTTAATTTACATATTTGCTGTAAGTAGCATTCAGATTTTTAGATCCATTTGTATAGGGATGCACTCTGTATTTTTCTTGTGTCAGATGAGTAAAATTCTGGGATTTTAGCAGGATTTAATTTTATTTCATTAAAAATTTAATAATAGGGGCAGCTAGTTGGTGTAGTGAATAAAACACCAGTCCTGAAGTCAGGAGACCTGAGTTCAAATGTGACCTCACACACGTAACACTTTCTGGCTGTGTGACCCTGGGCAAGTCACTTAACTGCAAGTGCCTCAGAAATAAATAAATAATTAATTAATAAAAGCTTAAAAAATTTTAATAATAGCTTTTGCTTTTATGTAATGATAGTTTTTCAGCATTCACCCTTGCAAAACCTTGTGTTCCAAATTTTTCTCTCTCCTTCCACCCCCCCCTTCCCTTAGACTGCAAATAATCCAATAGAGGTTAAACATGTGCAATTCCTATAAACATTTTCCCATTTATTATGCTGAAAAAGAAAAATTAGATCAAAAGGAAAGGAAAAAAGAAGCGAACAACAAAAAGAAGATAAATACTATGTTGTGATCCATATTTAGTCCCCATAGACCTTTTTCTGGATGCAAATGGCTCTCTCTTTCATGAAACTTTTGTCTTGAATCATCTCATTGTTGAAAAGAGCCTCACCCATCACAGTTGATCATCACATAATCTTGTTTTCTCTGTGTACTATGTTCTCCTGGTTCTGCTCATTTCACTTAGCATCAATTCATGCAAGTCTTTCCAGGCCTCTCTAAAATCATCCTGCTGATCATTTCTTATAGAACAATAATATTCCATTATATTCATATACCATAACTTATTTAGCTATTCTCCCACTGATGGGCATCCACTGGCTTTCTAGTTGCAAGGATGAATTTTAATAAGGCTAAATTTCTAATCTTCTATTTTACATAATAACCTAGATAATGCTTTATCACATTTCATGTTTCGTACTTTCAGAGGATGTATTCATGTAGTGGACTGCAGAATGTGCATTTTTAAAAAATCGATATTGATTATGCTCTTTATTACTCCAGCATGGGAAAACTGACTTTAAAGGGTAAACTACTCTTAATAAAAAATGACCTTTAGCCTCAAGGAATGTGTGATTGGCTTCTCAAACTCTTTTTACCATTTGGAATGATTTAAATTTCCTCTTTGTTCTGTTGATACTTTCAGACAAATTTTATTTGTTTAGCAACTTTCTTTTGGATATCTCAATTAAAATGTGAGGTCAAGTAGGTACTTTTTTTTTTTTCTTGAGCCAAATGTTTTGGAGAAGTTGTATCACAAGTATCATTCTATGATGTGAAAGGTAATTTCAGAGGTTGGGAGAATAAAATAATAAAAAACTTTTGTATATTTATTAAAAGTTGATAAATAAAACCACAATGTATCATTTGGTTCATGGTTAATTTTTTTATATGCTATCAATGTAAGATCCTTGAGTTGTAGGGAAGATTTAATTTTTGTCTTTGTTTTGTAAGTGGTTAATGAATGCTTGTGAATCGGTTGATTTATTTTACATGATTCTTTGTGGTAGTGCCACATTTCACAATTATGTTTTGATGCTTTGTGACCTTGAGCAAGTCTCAAACTTCTATTTGCTTCAGTTTCCTCATCTGTAAAATGGGGATAATATCTCCTGAGATTGTTGGGAAATACTTAGCATAGTTCCTGATATACAGTAAGAACTATATAAATATTAGTCATTTTTAGCATTTGAGCAATAAGTATGAGGCCGAAATGCTATGTAGGCTTAGAGGGACAAAGACAAGGTATGTGGGGTGTTAGTTTTGGCCACTTCTGTTTTCTGTATTCCCTTTTTAAAAGAATATTCTTTGCACACAGTGGCAAGAGCGCTAGATTTAGAGTAGGGTTGTATTCCCTGAGTTGTATTCCCAGATCTGTTCCTGACTATACTTAATGTCTCTGGGTTTAGTTTTGTCAATCTGTAAAATGTTCTCTTCCAGCTTTTTATCTTTGATCCCTATGTTAGTTTTATATAGTTTTCTTTCATGTTTTTCTTCATACTCGCCTTTGAAATCCCCCTTTTAGGTAAACAGCCTGTCCATTTCAATTACTAGTATGTTTTTCTTGGACTGCAGATTTAAGCCCTAGTATTCTTGATATTTCTGGTGACTTGAGAGGACAATTCAGTGCACTAGAACTTAATTTTAGCACTACCTTTCCTCTCCATTAGTTGTATTTAAGCTAGAACTATATAGATCTTCTTCCCTTAGGCTGTTAGAAATGAAGAGCAGCAGTCCTAAATCCATTTTTTCCAAATGTTTGTATTTATGATTCATTATTTTAGACATACAAACTGTTTGAATATGAAATTGAGCATTGCTTAAATCATCCCATAGAATAATAAAGTGCTCTTTTTAGTTTCTAAATTTGACCTTTGTTCTTTGTGATTCTGAGATTTTTTTTCACCATGTGCTTTTCCTTATATTCTGAGATGAATTTGTTTAGTTGTTTTTAGACCTGGTCCTGATGGAGAAATTTTAACTATCTCAGAATCACAGTATCTTCTTGACTGTTAAAAGTTAAATAAGGTAAAAGTTTGCAAAAAGCTGCCTTCAGAGAAGTGTACCTTCTGTTTGATTTGAATATGACTTTTTGAATTTGATATTTCCTTGATTTGTCAATTAAATATGAAAATGAGAGGAACTTTATAATTTAATTGTAAAAGTATGGATCATTCAAGAGGTTCCATTTAATGAAGTGTTTTAAATTTTGACCTTTTTTAAATAGTGCATTTCACCGCCAAATAGTGCCTATGCTAAGAGTATGTAATAAGCACAAGACTATTCTCTGGAATTGTATTGAAAATAAGACAATTAAATTTTTTGCAATCCACAATCCCCTTGTAAACTGTAGGGAGTGAATCGAGATTGCTTAGTTTAACTGGTAGGCAGAATTACAGTTTATCGTTGTTGGTTATTGCAGCTGCAGAAAAAAAATAAGAATTTTTTTTCTTTTTTTTCCCTTTTATTTCCCATTTAGTCTTTCCGTGGTTTGGCTTGGATATTGGTGGAACCCTGGTCAAGCTGGTTTATTTCGAACCCAAAGATATCACTGCTGAAGAAGAGGAGGAGGAAGTGGAAAGTCTTAAAAGCATTAGGAAATACCTAACCTCAAACGTGGCATATGGGTCCACAGGCATTCGGGATGTCCACCTTGAATTGAAGGATTTGACCTTGTGTGGACGTAAAGGCAATCTACACTTTATACGCTTTCCTACTCATGACATGCCTGCTTTTATTCAAATGGGCAGAGATAAAAACTTCTCAAGTCTCCACACTGTCTTTTGTGCAACTGGAGGCGGAGCATACAAATTTGAGCAGGATTTTCTTACAGTATGCATTCTTTTTCAGCTTATGTACAATTTATAGTCTAATGCTTTATTTTAAAAATAGTACTATAGATCATGGTGGAAACATTTCCATCTGATTAATTATTTTAAGTCGTAGTCTTCTAAATTTAGAGGGTTTTTTTTTTGAGTCAAGTTCAAATTAATTTTGATCTGGAAATAAGTAGTAAAGTGGGATTGTTAAATTTATGCAGCTTTTTGGCTTCTTGATATGTGACGGCAAGAATCAGCCCTTAAAGTGTAATTTTTTGGTCTCTTTTCCTTTAGTCTCTATGGTGACTATATTAAAACAAACAAACAGGGAAGGAAATGCTTGAAAAGCAATTTTCAAAGCTAAGACCATATATCCTAGTCCATAATCTTTATTTCTAAGTTATTTTCTAGAATTACTACCAAACGACTCAATTTTATTTTTTAAAGAATTAATGGAAGATAGGCAAATACTCATTGAAAAAAGACAAATATTGTCTGTCTTCAAATAAATATCTTAGTAACATTAATCTGCTCAATCTTACCTTAGTTCCATGTTAGAATGTAATGAATTTAATCGTTATTTGAAATTTCTGTTTTTATGTCTTAAAACCAGTTAACATAGAGCAGGCTAAGAAGAACAGATTTAATTGTGTGTGCGTGTGCATGTGTAAAAAGTAAGAGAGATTGTAAAATGCAATAATAAGCAGAGAATCTGGAAATCTGGATGTTAGGTTTTTTGTGATTTTATTTAAGCTTTAATCACCTTACCTGTAAAATGAGAGGATTGGACTGGATGATTTCTAAGGACTTTTTAAAGTTCTCAGCGTTCTAATTTTGTAGAAAACAAATGTAATGAAGGTTAGGAATGAGTAGATGAATGGTTTGAGGAGGTATGCTAGAAAACTCTCCTTTCTTTCCTCTTACATTACCCCTGAAAAGCAAAAACCTTTTGGGTTGAATGGAATTGATGCTACAACATGATGTTGGCCTAAAATTGTTGAGCTTTTCTGGAGGAGAAAAACTGCATATAGAAAATATGATTGTCTCTGAATTTCCTTGTAATATGCCATGATGCTGATAATAGGTTACATTCACAGAACACTTTATATAGCTGGAGGAGGTGGCAGTGGTATAGTGAGTGATGCACCAAAGATCTGGAATTCATATCCAGCCTCAGACACTTAGTAGCTATGTGACCTTGTCATTCCACTTTGGCTGCCTCATTTGTAAAATGGGTTGTTGTGGGATTCCAGTGAAATTATATTTGTAAAGTGCTTAACATTATCTGGAACATTGCAGGGGACATAAATGCTTGTTTCCTTCTTTCCATTTCTCCTTGAATCTGCCAGCCCTGGACTGGAGACTGGGGATTTTCTTTATTTTACAGAGGAAGAAATGAGACTTAAGAGGGGAAGGGAGTCGGAGTGGGAGGCTCTGTTGAATCTGAGTTCACTTCTCATTTGACCTCTTCTGCCTCTTACATCCTGTATATCAGTACTGGTTTCCTATTTGAGTTGTAGGGCACTTGCTGGTAAAGGCCCATTCATGCTTAGAGATGTGAAAATACAGCAAAGCAGTCTTTTTTTTTTTTTTGTAATTATTTCCTGAAAGGCTATAAGAGACTTTATAATCAAGAAAAGCTGCTAGAATATGAGTATATGCTTCCTTATTTCTCTGGTCTTTATTCTCTGGATCGCTTCTTTAATTGAAATTTTAAAAAAAGACTTCATGCTAATTAAAAGAAACCTATTAAAAGTATATTATTGGAAAAAAATTTTCCTTAGAATCATAGGATACTAGATTTAGAGATGAGATCTCAGGAGTCATCTAGTTCAATCCTCTTATTTTATAAATAAGGAGACTGAGTCCCAAATAGGAACCTACCTAAGGTCACATAGTCGAAATTGAAACCGTACATCTTTGAACTTCAGATTCAGCACTTCAGGTACAACACAATTCATGTCTTAATTATATCCATTAATAGGTGGAAATTGTCTTAAATTATTATCGGGACACAAAGAAATACCCCAAGTGGTAACATGCTTAAAAAGAAGAATTTTTTGTTTGTTTATTTTCTTTTGTTAGAGGGACTGTCTGATTACTTAGGGCTTTTGTAAAAGTTATCAGCACCTAATTAACTGTCATGAATCACCTAAGTCTAGGAAAATGATTTACTTGACATTTTAATCTGTTATTACTGGTAAAAAGGGATTTGTGATTTTAGCTCTCCAATATCTTAACTTAGAAAAGAAAAGAATCATTTCTCTTTCTCTTTAAAAGCTAAAATGGTTAACTCTAAATTAAATTGTCTTTTAATTCCATAGTTCTCAATTTCCACCCTATCCCTTCACCTGGCCCAGTTAGTGACCCTTAGAGGTCCTCCCATCCCTTCTTTCAGGTGTTAGAATTCCATTAATACCTCTAAAGTGATTTTTTTTAATATCATGAATATTTAAATGCTTGGATGTTAGACTGTTAAGCTGAGAGGTGATAATGAAGAAGGCAATTTCACATGATTGTCATAACCCTATTTTTCTTTCAAAGAACTTTTAAGGTGTCATTCATCACAGTTTGTTACATGGTTGTCTAAATTATCTATAAAGTTGTATCATGTCTCAGTCGTCTGAAGAAGGTAGTTTCTGTAGAGCCTGCCCCACAGGGATTTGTCCTGGGGCAAATTTTATTTGTAACAATAGCTGTGTTACTGAAAAACTGAGGGGAAATCAGATTTGTCATTCAAAAACCATAGGGTTTTCCAAAAGTTTTTGTGAGTTGACCAAATTAAGATTTTTGGGACATTTCCTGTATAGAAAATGTCAAGAAGTGATAGTAAGAGTATGAAACTTTGTGTAATAAATGCAGCTAAGGTGGTTGAGACTTATCATCAGAAGATTAGCTGAAAAGTTGAAGTTTTTGATCACCTACTGAAATGTGGTACTCAGCTGATTAAATTGTGGGTCTTCTCATTTGTTAATAGAAAAGGAGTTAGTTATTCAATAAATGTTAGAGCAAATAGTTTTAAAAATATGAATTCTTTAGGTAAATTCTCCCATGCCTTTTGTGTAGAGATGTTTATATAACATCTTGAGTTCGTTCAATAGGACAATGTTGCTGTATTATTTTCAGTAACTTGGATTAGTGTATTCAAAATGTGAGTTACTCCCCTGGCTGTAGAGTGACCCAGAATAATATTGGTTAGTCTGAAACAGGAAGAAATTCAGTAGAAATAAATACAAGACAGAACACTTCAAGACACCAAACCATCTTGAAAGGTAAAAGATAGAAAGACTGGTTAGCCATAACATGGAAGAAAAGTCATAATGATGGACCTTAAGCTGAATGGGAGTGAATCAAGTAATCCCTCAACAATGGAATGTTTGTTATTTGGTAGCTAACAATTAAAAAAAAAAAAAAAAAAAAAGCCTGTGATGTTATCCAGGATTAAAAAACCAATGAGTATAAGTATAATGAAGAATGGTTGGTTTTGGCTTAACAAAGAATATGATGAAATATTTAAAAATCACTGATTAAGTTTTCCATCTCCACAGATAATAATTAAAGGTGTTTAAGACATCAACAAAATGAATTTTTGTCAAATACAAGACAAGTAGTTGTCAGGAACTATGTAACCATAGAAATTAACATATGCTAATAGGTAATTGTTTCTTCAGGTCAAATGACCATTTATTTACAATATTCTGAAGGGAGTAGATCAACTATTTCACCCCTAAAAACAAAGGTATTCAATGAAGTAGCATAGTAATAAAAATAATAAAACATTTTCCCATAAACATTGAGCTTATGCCCACAAATAGACATACCTTCCCTGTGAAGAGGGGACTTATGGAAGGATCCCATATGAGGCAGGCTACAGTCAGGGTCATGCCTCAGGTGCCACAGAGATGCCTGAATCTGCTGGTGGTGTCATTGCCTTGCTCTTTGCTGATCCCCTTCCTTGGAGGCATTGGCTCTGCTTAGCTGGTCTCTAGCTCTTTATCTCTCTTCAGGCCCCTCAGCTTCTGTCATCATCCCCAGTCCAGTGCCTTGCTTTAAGCATGCTTCTCCCTACCTAGGAGAGCTTATCTTCTCAGCCTACTTACTCAGAGAAGTTAATAGGTTCCTTAGGCTAAGGTTAGATCTCTTCAAATTGCCCTAACTCCAATTCCCTTAATTCAGCTCTCCTCTGATTTAGAGCCTGAGGACCTCTTAGTCAGTTCTTATCTCACTTGTTAGCTTTGCATAATTATTCCAGTAATAGATCATCTGATGGAAATGCTTTTGGTGTATGCTTTTTAAACTTGGAAAATTGCTTAGATTATTAGAAATAAGCATCATTTGGCTATATATCCCTAACCTTTGAGGATGATTTCATAGTATTAATCTTAATTGTGATTTATAAAATGCTATCCCTTGTTCTCTGCCTGTAGATGGTTTTTCAGTGAAAGTATACTAACTTGAATAGACCCTTGAAATGGAGTATGTTGATTTTAGTTCTTTTGTTTATAAGTGCAATTATTTGTGGATTTTTGTGGGTGTTCTGTAATAGACATGTTGCTTTAGTAATTTTTAAAATATATTTTGCATTTGAAAAGAATGACTTGTTTTCTAGTTGGCCAGTTAATAAAAACATAATTTGTTTTTAGCTGAAGAAAACAGCTTAACAGATATATTTAGGTATGCGGGTTGTTTAGGTTTCATTGTACTGCACAGTCTTCTGTTCCTTTCCTCCAATCCCTTCCCCAAACAGATTGTCCTTTGTCTTCTATAAAACATATATAAATTCTATACTTTTATTACTAGCCTTGATTTTGCTTGGGGGGGTGGGGGGAGGACACGGCGGAGGGGTACTTTGTTGGAAGGATTTGACTTTACCTTTAGCATTTAAAAATTTTAGCTAATTTTTTTTTATTTCATTACAGATAGGTGATCTTCAGCTTTGCAAACTTGATGAACTAGACTGCTTAATTAAAGGAATTTTATACATTGATTCTGTGGGATTCAATGGACGGTCACAGTGCTATTACTTTGAAAACCCAGCTGATTCTGAAAAATGTCGGAAGTTACCCTTCAATCTGAAAAATCCTTATCCTCTTCTTCTGGTGAACATCGGCTCTGGGGTTAGCATCTTGGCAGTATATTCCAAAGATAATTATAAACGTGTTACTGGTACTAGGTAAGGTCCATTAAGCAAGTCATCAACATAATTTTAATGTTAGCTTGGTTTCTAAAGTACTGAAAAGTATGTTTTTTGAAAACATTTTAAATCGTTTCACCATGTGATACATTAATTGTTGCTAATACTCAGACTTTTTAGTTTAATGCTTTCTTAAAAGTTCAGAGTTTCCATTTTCTTGACATTTTTCATTTGATTGAATTTGAGATGATATGAACACTCTCAGATTGTACAATTGCAAAATGTGTCATACGTCAGTATGCCAGTTGGGACACTCACTTCCTTTATTTGTTGTCTTGGATGATTAAATGGTAAATGTGTTCTGAGCATGGAGATGAATTGTCTTAAATGTTAACATTTTTGTGTTGTTTGCTCTTAGATGTGACTGGCTTCTCTATGTTTCTGAATTCTCTGGATAAACTGAGGTGTGGGGGTTCATGGTTCCAGTGTGGGGGGTGTTTTTAATTACATAAAAAAGTTCTTCAGTCTTTTATTTTGAAGTTTGGAGAAAATGATGCAATGTGTGATACTGTTTTTTTTTTTTTGTTTGTTTGTTTGTTTTAATCAAAGTCTTGGGGGAGGAACCTTTTTTGGTCTTTGCTGTCTTCTGACTGGCTGTACCACTTTTGAAGAGGCTCTTGAAATGGCGTCTCGTGGAGATAGTACCAAGGTGGATAAACTCGTTCGAGATATCTATGGAGGGGACTATGAGAGGTTTTCATTGCCAGGCTGGGCTGTAGCCTCTAGGTAAGACTGGATATGGGAGAAGTGGGAACCTCAAAATTTTTGGGAATAAAATATTTTTATGTCGGCTCTGTGACTAGGTTTAAATACTTGAAAATGTGACTATAACGTTTCTTTGAGCACCATTTTTTGATAATTTTTCTAATATGTGATTACATGATAGGTTATGGTTTCAGTGTATTATTCAGTGTTGAATTTGCATTAATCATTGTAGTTGTAGTTATCCAGTTTAACATCATTATAATTGTAGATGTCTCCTGATTCCTTGCCAAAGGTGGGAGGGTCATAGAACTTTATATATTTTTCCAGATTTTCATTATATTAATTAGTTGGCCTCTCATTGATTGTTCATTTTTCTTTTCTTTTTTGTTATCGGATAGGCTTCTGGGAGAGGTAAAAGGAAAAATAGGAGAAAATTTAGCTGAGATGAAACTATCAATAAAAATTCATTTAAAAATACATATAGTAAAAGAAAAAGAATTGTCAATATCACACTGATTTTAATTCCTCTAAGGTTCTTAAAGAAAGCTGATTCTGTTTAAATACCTTTAAGGAATTCCAAAAGTATTGACTAGAAACAATGATTCTTCGGTATTCATTAAACCTTCTTTATGGAAATTAGGAAATAGACATTTTTGCTTCTTTCTGGACAGCAGGTTGGTGTCACACATCTTGCTGTAACAATCCAGATGGAACAGCCAGCTAGTTGAACAGTCAAAAAACGTGCTCTTTTAGGATTGGGGTTGGTACAGGGAGAGGAATGGAAGCCAAGTAGTTCAAGGCCATGAATCTGTCTTCTCAGACCTCTCCTCAGAAGGCCTCATGAACTTCAGTGGACTGAGATGATAAGCAAAGAAAAAGCCCAGTTGAATATCTGGATTTTTCTAATTTCTAATTATTAAAAATCCAATGCAATCATATTACACAGCTGCCTATTTCCTTAGAATATCTTTGTATTTCAGTTAATACAAATTTTTGTCTTTGGCTAATTTCTCTATAATTTTAAAATAAAAATTTTGTTTCTTTTCAAAATTGAGTGTAACTGTACTAAGTTTCCAGTATCTTTTGCACTGCCTTGTTTTTCCCCTCATGTAGTGCTGGGTTTTCAATATTCTCATTATAGTTTTGGAAACATGATGAGCAAGGAGAAAAGAGAGGCTGTCAGCAAAGAGGACCTGGCCAGAGCAACTTTGATCACCATCACCAACAACATTGGCTCGATAGCACGCATGTGTGCTCTTAATGAGGTAATAAAAGAAACTAATCTCTTGGCGGTACTTTGAGAAAGAA